>JAOEGS010022311.1:8027-18905 GCA_025447755.1 Corythornis vintsioides | reverse complement strand
ACTCCTCCCAGTTTGGTGTCATCAGCAAACTTGCTGAGGGTGCTCTCTACCCCCTCATCCAGGTCATTGATGAAAATGTTGGATAATACTGGACCCAGCACTGACCCTTGGGGGATGCCACAGGCCTCCAGCCAGACTCTGCTCCACTGACTGCAACTCTCTGGGCTCTGTCCTTTAGCCACTTGCCAATCCACCTTACTGCACCATGACTCAATCCACACTTCTTAAGCTTGGCTGTGAGGATCCCATAGGAGACAATATCAAAAGCCTTGCTGAAATCAAGGAATACCACATCCACTGCCCTTCCCTCATCCATCCATCCATCCATCCATCCATCTACTTGTATCATCATAAAAGGCTATCAGATTAGCCAAGTATGACTTTACCTTACGAAATCCATGTTGACTACTTGCGATAAGCCTCCTTTCTTCCAGATGCTCAGAGATGGCATCAAGGACAAGCTGTTCCATCACCTTTCCAGGGATGGAAATGAGGCTGACAGGGCTGTAGTTACCTGGATCCTCATTTTTGCCCTTTTTGAAGAATGGGATGACATTGTCCTTCCTCCAGTTCTCAGGAACCAATCCTGTTCTCCAGGACCTCTCAAAGATTATGGAGAGTGGCCTGGCAGTAACCTCTGCTGTCTGCCTCAGAACTTGTGGGTGCATCCCATAGACTTGTGGATGTCCAGTTTGCTCAACTGATCTCTAACCCAAGCCTCTTCAACTGTGGAAAGAACTTCATCCAGAATTCTTCTGTGTTCTTGGAGGCCTGGGACTCTTGGTAGCTGGCCTTAGTAGTAAAGACCAATGTGAAGGTGGCATTCAGTAACTCAGCCTTCTCTCTATCCTCAGTCACCAGGGCCATCATCTCCCTAGACTTGTTTGTTAAAAAGCTGTGTACACTGATAGTAATTTTAGCTAGAGGGTGATGCTGTTAGGCAGATACCTAGTGCCATGAAAAGATGATACCCAGATTCCAAGCATGTCTGGCTTGGTTGTTCTGGCAGCTCTTGTCTCTGTCATAAATCACTGGGTGAATGAAGGCTTATTACAAGAGCTGGGGAGAGTGGTAAAGGGAGTGGGTTAAACCTGTATGATGGACAGTACTGTTTCTTTCCTGGAGTGAGTTAAAACTGTTTGATGGGCATTACTGTTTCTTTCCTTGCTGTCTGAAGAGGTGTAATTGTAATTCCTGCAAAAGGGAACAGTTTCAATGAATTGAAGTAAAATTAATCTGTGAAACTGCTAAGACATACTCTGTTCCCACACATTGAAGAGCTGACAGAAGTGTTTGACCTTAAACTAGAACCTACAATTTACCTTGCAGTTAGTTTTGTTATGAAAACTGTAAGTATTTACTTCTGTTTCCACAGAAAATACTGAAATATTTCTTACTGCTAGGCTACCTCTTGCTTCTGATCTCACATGAGGAAGAGCTTTTTGAGCACCAAACCACACATTACTTTTATGGCCTTTTTTATGTTTACATTTGTTCAGTGTTCATTCTGTTTATTCTATTTTGTGTTGTAAGTTATGTTCTTGACCTCAAATATAAAGTATAACTTTTGGCAGTGTAGATGTAAGAGCCAGTTTCAGTCACCTTTCAGGGAGACATTTAAAGATCTCTGGATTACAGGTGAGTGTTGGTACTATTGTTACTGCTGAAAATTCACAGACCTGGTCAGCTGGGGAAAAAGTTGGTGGTAAAGTGGAGTTGCTTCCTGAAGGAAGTTATCTGCAGGTGCTTTTCAGAAGGGGATTCTTTATTTTCATATTTTACAGTGTGTGTATAAAACTGTACAGATAACTCTGATTCATCTTTTCAAAGAGGAAGTGGCATTTGATGGGATATAGTGGTATGAACTGGCCTTGAATAATTGCCACGTTCTGTAGTATTATGGCTAATTTGGGGACTTTCACAGATGCTCTTCTTTTACACGGGTTTTTTGAGAGTGTGTTTGGGATTTTGGCAGAGGTAAGGGGCAAATACCCTGAAGTTCTGATTGATTAAACTAGTGTTACTCACATGAAAATATGGGAAATACCATACTGAGTCAAACCAAAACATTGTCTCAACTAATTAACACCCATGTGCCATGGCAAGCAGCAGCAGCTTCTCAGGGGAAGAATGGGAAACAAATAATGTTTTGTGTGAACTTTCTGGATTTGGACTTTGTTTTACCAGCTGAGAAATACAAATGAAGTAGTGATTTAGATGTTGATAATGATTGACTGTACTTCAGGTTGTTTTGTTGTTTCTATTTTTTTCATTAAAAGGTAGTAAGGCATTAGTTAAAGGAAAAAAATGCATGTAGGAATATGTGTATATGTGTAAAAACATCTATGTGTGTGTGTTTGTATATTTGTGTATATATACGTGCCTATGTATAAAGAATGGTTGTATGAAACACTAATTTTATTATTTGCAATTTCTTTCCAGCTCCCTTTCCAATCATCAGAGCAACCTCTCTCCTGCCTCAGTGTTGTCTTCAAGCACATCACATGCAGTAAGTCCCATCTGCATTTCAACAGATGTTTGGCATAGAGTCAGGTTAGACAATTAAGACCCTCTCCTAAAGTTCATTGTGTCCCAGTACAAGAAGAGCTGGAGCAAGAACTTTTTCTCCAGGAAGAACTGCCAGCCTCTAGTGGTGCCATTTACCATTTGTGATTTGTTGTAGATTGAGACCAGCTGTTACAGAGACTTAACAGACACACAACTGCAGAGGAAATTTTTGTGCCAGCAAGAAGGGATGCAAGAAAGACAGACTTTTTTTTTTTGTCGCAAATGTATTTAAAAAAAATCCCTAGCCATATTTGGAAGTGGCTGTATGAAAACGCCCCAAAATGTGGACTGTTAGCAGTCTCCTGGAGAGGAGAGCTGACCAAATGCAAGTGATGGAATGATACATGTTATGACAAATGCTTACGACAAATGATTTTAGAGTTTACCACAAGGCATTGTTGTCACCTGTTGAGATAACAAAGCAATTCTCTGGATGATGTTACACAAATGAATGTCATAAGGACACTGCCTTGTTCTGTGATGGGATACTTCTGTACAATCCCATCTGACATGTGCAGCTAGGTTACTCGTTTACTTTATGCCTGTATTTTGGTTTGTGATGCTCCATCTCCCACTGAACATGTAATTTAAAAGTTCTCAATTATCCAGTTGTCCACCTCTTCTGTTGTCAGAATTGTTTTGCCTTCTTTGTGTGGTGACTCTGTTTTGCTAGTGTGATCAGCTTACAGCCAAGTCACTGTATTGTGCTGGATTCACACCAGGAGCTCCTTTATCCTCAAGTGTTCCTGTAACGCATCTGCTCTGTGTTGGAGTTTACCACATAGATTGTTGCGGGGCACCACATTTTTAATCTTAGACATTCCACAAGTTCATTGAGGATATCACGATAGCAGTGTCCTGTATTTTGAGAATAAATATTGTCTTTTGGGAGAATATAGAAGTTTATTTAACATAACAAGTACTATCTTAAAGGAGTATACAAGCAAAGGGCAAGAAATACTGCAGTGGAGTGACATTTGAGTTACTGTGCTATAATCTTGTGATGATGCAAGGGTTTGAATTCCGTTCTCATGTAATAATTTTCTTGGAATATTTGAAAGTCATAAGTTTCAAACTTAGTTGCTTGCTTAGCATAGAGGTAACAAGTATCTTTTGCATCTACTGATGTTACTTAAAAGAATGTTGGGGAGTTGTTCTGTGTGTATTTTTGTTTTGTTGTTTGTTTGGGGGTTTTTTGTTTGCTTTTGTTTTCCCAGCATAATTTTTCCCAACTGTGGTTTATTTGCTCTGTGATTCTTGTTCTTTTTGTCTCCTTTCTAGCACACTACTGTTGAGAATACAACTGCGCTCCAGCCCTCGACAACCTTTTCAGCTGCTTCAACCTCAGCCACTAGCACCACCTCTTCGGTTGTCAGCATGGCAAGCAGCATAAACACTACAAACAGCCTTGGCCTGAGTGTTACCAGTGTGTCTATACCAGCTGCTTCCACGCGGGCAGGTCCCTTAATGTCTTCAGGTTGGCAATATTAACAGATCTTGTGGATAGACAGAGGACTTCGGTCAGCAGGGCTGTCAGTTGAGCATCTCACCAGCTGCAGCTGCACTCAGAAATTCACATTCTTCACTGGCACGTTCAGCAAGATTTATTTGCTGGCTCATAAAATAAAGTTGCCTCGTTTTGTGTATTTGAAATATTTGTTAGGGTGTTATGTCACATTTATATAGTACATTCTATCCTCAGAGAACTTTGTAAAATAGATACCAGACCAGTTTTGACTTTGGAAGTTTGGGGCTAGGGGATTCACCCAGTTTGTATTCCAGGTTGTGATCAGCTCTTTGCTGTGAGCTCACATTAGATTTAATTTCAGTCTTCTCTGTGACTTGAACTCACTTGGCAGTATCAAAATACAGTGCAGTGTCCTCATTATCATATGCCACATCCCTGCTGTCACAGCTGCAGAAAGCAAGAAAGTGTGTGATGTGTGGGTCATTCCACAGCAAGTGGCACTTCAGAAGAAGGGTTCACAGAGAGAGAAGGTGGGGAGGCTTCTTGCATGTAAGGGAAGCAATGCTAAATTCTCCCTTGCTTTTCTAATTGACCTGAACTGCCAAAAGGAAATCCTGTAGAGGGAAGTGAATTATTTAGATATACTTACAGAAGGATTTCTCATTCACATAATTTGGAAATGAAGTTTCTGATGACTGTCCAGAGTACATTGTTTTTACTCTTTTTGCTTCCTAGCAAACTGAAATGGAGGCAACTAAAATGGTTTCAGTCTTCTCTTTGCAGTTCTCAGATGCAGAAAGTCACCCACAAAAAGTATACTGGCAATATTTGGTACTTTCTAGTCTGTTGCTGGCAATAAGGGAGAGGATGAGAGGAGGTAATTTGTTTTCTTAGACTGAGAACAATGCCTAAATTTTGCCTTCAGGAGAGGACTGAGGAAAGGAGAAGTTTTTGTAATTCTTGTAATCCTCTTTGGACAAACTAAGTAGCAAAATAGGACTGTTCTCTGATGGACTGTTTTTAGTCTCAAGGAGCCTGTGCTTTCCCTTCCTTGAGGCATGGTTAAACTCCTCAGGATATTTTGAGTATTTCATGTAGCAGGACAAAATCCTTGTGCAGATTTCTCCTCAACACATGATGACAGTGCAGCTGCCAGGGCTTGTGAGCTACATGGTCTCAATGCTGAAGACTTTTCTAAAGGCTGGTTAAAGTATCTGTATTTTGATTCTACAGGCAAAGCTCCTCCAAACCTGCCCCAAGGTGTACCACCCTTGTTGCATAACCAGTATATTGTGGGACCTGGAGGACTTCTGCCTGCCTACCCAGTAAGTAATTTTATTGTTCCTGTCTTTGCTTAAGCCTTGCTGCAAGTGAGCCCTTCAGACCTGCTGTAGTCTATGCCAAGGCATTTCTGTTGACATGTCTATCACCTGGAATTCTTGTTCCAAATGCTGAAAAATATCCAAAATATATTCATTGGGAGTTTACTGTTGATTGCAAAACTGAAAGTAAACTGCTGGTACAGGCCTGGTTTGGCTGCTCTTGAATCTAAATGTGTCTTGTTACTGTTTTCAGGGTTTAGATCCTTTGAGTAGCATTACACTTATTCAGGTTTGTGTTACTGGAATAGATCTACTATAGCAATGGTTGAAATGTGCCACGTATCCTGCACATTGTATTTTGAAAGATTGAATATAGATTTTTTATATGTGACTAGAATCAATATATTTTTGCTTATGTTTTTTGATTCAGAAACTTTATTCTGATAATCTTTCTGTATTACCCTGAATGGAGAGGATACTACCATACATTGCTTTGTGGTCTAGTCAACAAATCTTAAATCCTGCTATTCTCAGAAGCAATGATTGCTCTAAAGACTGTTGCTCTTATGCATGTCTAAATGCCCTATAGATGTTTCACAAGTTGATACAAAGCATTGTCAAAGCAATATTGAAGATGTAGCAGTCAACTCTCCTCGGAGGATGGCTGTCGCCAAAAACATCATCAAAATGAAAAGCCATTTTAAGCTTGGTACAGTGCAGTATACAGCTGTACACCTTTAAAATAGACAGGGCCTAGGTCAGACTCTGTTTAAAGCCCCAAACTAGTCAGCATCAGAAAAAAGTGTTATAATGATGATGTATTTTTATCTGTCTTTAAGCAGATTTATGGTTATGATGATCTCCAGATGCTTCAATCCAGGCTGCCAATGGTAAGTAAATGGCTTAATTTATTTATTTTTAAACAGGTTCTCATCAGTGTTGATCATTTATTCAACCCAAATTGGTTCATTTAATGATGATTTAGAGCTTATCCATTTGTACTATGTTCTAGTGTTTTAAATACCCAGGAAGAGTTTCTCTAGGTGGTGTAAATTGATATAGATCAACTGTTACATCATGCAAACTCTGTAAATAGAAGCAAGTGTGCTTTGTGTTTTTGAGTTGGAGGCATTCTTAATTGTTGTAGCAACTCTTGTCAAGTCTAGTTGAAATCTGAAAGTGAATGTTTTCTTTTACTAAGAGATAGAGTTGAACAGCAAGTACACAAGTTGTCAGCAGGTAGGTGCATCTGACAGGTATTGAAGGTGCTCATAAAATGAGAGATTTCTTTCTGGCCTGGATCCATAGTGAAAATGGTATGTGGGAGACACTGAGCTCTCAGGTTCACAAAGAGCCTTAACCTAGATGGCAGAAAAGTAAAGAATTTTTCTTCTGCAAAATAACTAGGATAAGGGTCTTGGAGAGAACATTTAGTAATAGGTAACTGAGAAAAGCTACAGGATTAAGTGATGCAGTGTACCTGTAGAGTTTTCCCTCTTCTGTTCTTAAATATGTTATCCCAGAAGCACAACTACTGTCACTGATGGACTCAGGCTGGGCCAGCAGTGGGTCAGTCTTGGAGGCAGCTGGTATTGGCTCTGTAAGACACAGGGGAAGCTTCTCACAGAAGCCACCCCTGTAACCCTTCCACTGACAAAATCTTGTCATGAAAAACCAGTATATGTGATTACATTGGTAGGAATTTTTTTTTAACTAGTAGTTAAAAAAATGTTCAGATTTTTCAGTCTGCACTTCTCATAGGTTTATTATAGCTCCGTTTATTTGTTGCTCTGTGGGCAGAATGCTTTTTCCTATGTAGCTGTACCACAGGGCCATGTAGAAGCTTGAGCAGAGCCTCTTGGTGCAGAGGCTTAGCTCTGAGGAGACACTGGTGAGAATTATGAATGGTATTAAAATGTAATGACAGCAAATAAAGAGGAAAAAATATAATGAGTTATGTAAATTAGAATCATAGAATGGTAGGGGTTGGAAGGGACCTCTGGAGATCATCGAGTCCAATCCCCTGCCAGAGCAGGACCACCCAGGGCAGTTCACACAGGAACAGAACCAGGTGGGTCTGGAAAATCTCCGGAGAAGGAGGCTCCACAACCTCTCTGGGCAGCCAGTTCCAGGCTCTGTCACCCTCAAAGGGAATGAAGAAGTTTTTCTTGATGTTGAGGTGGAATGTTTCACCTGCTATCATTGCCCCTTGTCCTATCACAGGGCACCACTGAAAATAAACTAGCCCTGCTACTTGACACCCACCCTGAAGATATTTCTAAACATTGATAAGATCCCCTCAGTCTTCTCCAGACTAAACTGTCCCAGGGCTCTCAGCCTTTCCTCACAAGAGAGGTGTTCCAGTCCCTTCATCATCTCTGTAGCTTCTGTTGGACTCTCTAGTATTTTCCTGTCTCTCTTGCACTGGGGAGCCCAAAACTGAGCACAGTACTCCAGCTGTGGTCACACTAGTGCAGAGTAGAGGGGGGAGTAGAACCTTCCTCGATATGCTGGCCACACTCTTCTTTATGGAATCACAGGAGACCACTGGCCTTCCTGGCCAAAAGGGCACAGTGCTGTCCCAGGGATAACAAAGTCCACCAGGATTTCCACTCCATGGAGATGCTTTCCAGCAGGTCTGCCCCTAACCTGTACCAGTACACAGTGGTGTTCCACCCAGGTGCAGGAACTTATCCTTATCAACACTTATCCTTGTTGAACTTCATGAGGTTTGCCTTTGCCCAGCTCTCCAGCCTGTCCATATCTCACTGGATGACAGCACAGCTTTCTGGTGTGTCAGCCACTCCTGCCAGCCTCATATCACCAGCAAACTTGCCAAGGGTACACTCTGTCTCTTCATCCAGGTCACTGATGAAGATGAATAAGACTAGAGATTAAGTGTACTAAAGCACAAGAAGAATTTCCTAATGTGTCCATTAAGTTCATAAGTAATGCTGAAAGAGAAAAATGTAAAGATTCCTACCTTGTCCATACCTTAGCATAAGGCAAAGCAAAATACCAAAGGCACTCAGACATGGCTATATTCAGATACAGAGGTTAATATATGATAAAGTTTTCTTTTTGCAGAGGACAGTAAATTTGGGTATTCAGGGACCTTGAGGATTTCATAAAACCCTGGAGATCATTAATACTCGGATCTCCCATCATCAACTCATTATATTCAGAGGATCTTCCCTGTCATGGTTCTTTGCAGAGGGACAGTGATCCCCTTTGTCAGCTAATGGGAAGCAGGCATGCTTTGCTTCTGGTGGATTTCCAGAAGATGGTTGGAGTCAGGCCTGGGAGGTGTCCCAGTTCTGGGGGAGAAACCAAGAGACCCTGCTGAGGTTCCTCAGAGCCCCAGTGGGCCTCAATTTTGATTAGTATCTAAAGGTCCCTAGCAGATTGTCTTGGCAAGAACATCCTTTGGTTATAACTTTTCCATCGTGGAGATCAGTCTTGTGATGTAAACTGAGCACTTGTTTAGCAGGGATTCTGGTCTTTTTGGCTGTCACCCTTGCAAGATATTCAGGAGTGCCATGTGTGGTACACTCATGCCTGATGATTCCAGATAAATGAGCATGTGTCTCAGATAGCAAGAGGCGCCTTGTGAGCAAGAGGTGCCTTGCTGCCAATTTGCCAGGCTCTGAAGGTACAGAAGTATCAGAACTATGTCTATACCATGAAACTTTGTCTGAAGGATTACAAAGCTGATCCCTCTGGTGATAACAGACTGTGAGGAGCAGCTAGTAGAGTGGGAGGCTGTACTGCCACTGGGTGAGACCAGGAGAGGCTGGGTAAAGAACCTCATGAAGGTCAAGTGCAGGGTCCTGCCCATGGGGAGGAATCTCCCCACTCAGCAGTGCAGGTTGGGGCTCCTGCTGGAAAACAGCTTAGCAGAGAAGAACCTGGGAGTGCAGGTAGGCAACAAGTTCTCCTCCAAGACCCAGAAATGTGGCGATCACTGAGAAGAAGGCCGATGGTGTCTATGAAGAAGAGAGTGGCCAGCAGTAGGACGGAGGTTCTCTACCATCTCAGCTTTGTCCGATGAGGTGATTCTGCTGTCAATGGCTCAAATGTGGCCAAGGTTTTGGAGAGAGGTTTAGTTTCAAGCTAGAAAAGGGCAGATTTGGGTTAGACATTGGGAAAATTTATTCCTCTGAGGTGATAGATCATTGGAATGTGTTGCCCAGAGAGATGGTGGAGGTCCCATTCCTGGAGACATTCAGGGTGAGGCTTGAGGAGGCTCTGAACAGCCTGAGCTAGTTAGGGATGTACCTGCTTGTTGAGAGGAGATGGAACAGATGACCTTTGGAGGTCCCTTCCAATGCAGTACATTCTATGTTGGAGGTCTGTGGCTGGTCCATGGCAGACATTTGGGGGATGGAGTTTTCAAGCCAGGTAAGGAGGGAATTTTTGTGAGAAACTCCTGAAGGGGCAAGAGGAACAGAACTGGGAGTGATCCAAGCAACATCTGCCATATGTGCCTGTGCTTCATGGGAACATGGAATGGTTTGGGTTGGGAGGCCCCTTTCAAGGTCATCTGGTGCACACCCCCTGAAAGGAGCAGGGTCATGGCCAAGCACCTGTAGTTGCTCAGAGCACCATTCCCCCTGGCCATGTCAATTTCCCAGGATAAGGAACCCTTCTCCTCTGTGGAAAATATGTGGTGTTTCAACACTCCTGGTAAAACCATCTTCCTCGTATCTGGTCAGATTCTGGGTTCTTTTGATCTGAAAGCACCGCCCCTTGTGCTGTGGAGGCAGGCCCTATGAAGAAGTCTGTCTTCACCTTTCTTCTCTGGTCTGAATGAGCCCAACTCTGTGAACTTTTCTCCCCAGTGGAGATGCTCCAGTCCTCAAATGGTTTTCATGACACTCCTCAGGACCTGCAAGAGATTTCAACCTTCCTTCTGCTGAGGATGGCAAAGCTACTTCTCACTCAGATGGTCTAAAGTGGGTGACAGGTGGGATATACTGGGGAGCCAAAAGCAAAAGACATGATTTGGATGTCAATGGCTCAGGTGTAGCTAAGGTTTTGGAGACAGGTGGAGGGAAGTACCTCCTTGAGGGTGTTGTGAGGAGAAGAGCAGGCACGGGAACAGAGCTGGGAGAAGGTGCTGAGCGGAGGCACCTTCCCCTCAGCCCCAGGGCTCGTTGCCGTGCTTGGGAAACAAGAGACAACATCAGGCTTTTTGGGAGAGGTCTTTATTTTCTATCCAATAAATAGGTGAATAAATAGGTGTAGCCATCCGTGGAAATAAATAGCTGAGGTGAATAAATAGAGGGCCAGTCAGTGAGGCAGAGGGTGTGGGGCCGTTTGTGCAGCGGCTCGTGGCGTGGGTGAGGGAGGCGTGAGGAGAGCGGTGGGTCAGGGCCATGAGTCTAGGGGTGGGTGTTGCGGGTGAGGTTGTGGATCTGTTGGAAGCAGGCGCGAGCTTGGAGTCGGACGTGGTCCCAGGCACAGGCGCTGTGGTTGTGGGCGCGGAGGAAGGCCTGGATGTCAGCGAAGTATCTGTTG
>JAOEGS010022310.1:0-22480 GCA_025447755.1 Corythornis vintsioides | reverse complement strand
AGCAGGAGACTCCACAACCTCCCTGGGCAGCCCCTGCCAGCCTCTGCCACCCTCACTGGGAACAAGTTCTTCCTTGTGTTTCCCCTCAACCTCTTGTGCTGCAACTGACTCCCGTTGCCTCTTGTCCTGTCACTGTGTGACACTGAGCAGAGACACTGAGCGGTGCGACGCTCCACGGGGCTCCTCCCTTTAGTGGCCGGGGACCGCGGGGGACGCGGAGACCGAGCAGCCGGGCCCGGCCCCAGCACCGCTCCGCCGTTACCTCTCAGCAGCTCCCGGGTGCCCGGGCTGTACAGGGCCATGCCGTCAGCACCGGCGCTGAGCTCCCGCCAGGCCCGGCTGCCGTCACGTCACGTGGCGACTCCCCGACGTCTCCATAGCGACCGGCGGCGTCGCCCCGGCAACGGGGGCCGCGGGAACTTCCGTCGACGTCACGGCGGCCACCCGGAAGTGGCTTCTACTTCCGCCGGGCGGGGAGGAGGCAACATGTCCGACAACGAGGACAAGTGAGCGGGTGGGCGGCTGGGGGGTGCGGAGGGGAGGGCCGGGCCGGGCCGGGTCGGGTATCTCACCGCGTCCCGGGCCGTCGGGAGCCCGTGGAGGCGGCTGCCCGGCCCGGTGCGCGACGTCTCTGTCCCTCCCGCAGCTTTGACGGGGACGACTTCGACGATGTGGAGGAGGATGAGGGCCTGGAGGACCTGGAGAACGCGGAGGAGGTGGGTGCCCCAGGGCCGCTGCGGGCCGTGCTGGTGCCCGAACCCTGCGCAATGACCTGCGTGGGCGGTTGGCGGGGCTGACGGGTGCGGCCGGGGTGCAGCGCTGCTCGAATTCCCGCAGGAGGGGCAGGAGAACGTGGAGATCCTTCCCTCGGGGGAGCGGCAGCAGGCGAACCAGAAGCGGATCACCACTCCCTACATGACCAAATATGAGCGAGCCAGAGTCCTGGGCACTCGTGCCCTCCAGATAGCGTGAGTATTGCACTCGTGGCTTGAACACAACTGTGTCCTCCTCCCCAGTGGTGGCTGCTTCCCTCCTCCCTTAAAAACTCCCACAGCTTGTGTAGTCCCTTCTGTGGCTGGTCACCATCTTGGTGAACACTGAAGCAGAGGTCTGTGGAGCTCTTAGTTGCCTGTGAAGTTGTTTTGGCTGAGACTGGGGTGCTTGAGAAGTTCAGCAGCTGCAGTGAACTTTCCTAGGTCACAGGCAAAATGAGTGGGAATGTGACAACCTGATCCTGGTTTCTGTCTTCCATTAGGAGCCAGTGCAGAAAGCTCAGAATTGGTGGGTTAGCTTCTCGTTTGTTTTTTTTGGTTTTGTAAAAGCCAGGGTTGGAGGGGGGGATGCTCCAGAACATCTTCAGCTCACACCACAGGAGTAGGAATGCAGTAAGTGACGTGAAACATCTTGTATGTGGCTGTGCTGTGGCAAGCTGTGAGCCTTCAGAAGCATGTGGAACAGTATGGCCTCGTTCTTAAAGCATCACAGAATGTTTGGGGTTGGGCTGGACCTCTGGAGATCATTGAGTGAGTCCAACTCCCCTGCCAGAGCAGGGTCACCTACATCAGGTCACCCAGGAACAGATCCAGGTGGGGCTGGAATGTCTTCAGAGAAGGAGACTCCACAACCTCCCTGGGCAGCCCCTGCCAGGCTCTGCCACCCTCACTGAGAAAAGTTTCTCCTTGTGTTTACATGGAGCCTTCTCATTTCCAGCTGCACCCAGTGCCTCTTGTCCTGTCACTGAGCAGAGCCTGGCTCCATCCTCCTCACACCTACCTTTTGTATATTTATAACCATTAATGAGATCACCCCTCAGTCTCCTCCAAGCTGAAGAGACCCAGCTCTTTCTTCAGAAAGAATTATTTGTTATCTTTAACAAATAATTTTCATGTACTACGTGATAACACTTCAAGCCTGTTCCAAGTGCTGGGTGAGCCTGGCTGCTCTCAGCTTTGTCCATTTACCTCTCTAGACTTGTTCTACTAACACATACCCACAAGTTCTGTGCTGCTTGAAAAAGTGAGATGACTGGGTTGTGGCAGGGCTTGTCTGAAAGCACATCTCTGAGTTTTGGCTTGGTTACATCCACCCTCAGAGCTTTACCTTGCCTCTACGTCGTGTAGAAGCTCAGAGGTGGTGATCAGATTTTTCCTAAACCATGGCTTTGCCAAGCTGCTCTTCACACAGTCCTCACTCAGTGAAGCTCTTTTGTGCAGAGAAATGGGGAGGAGATGCAATGGGCCCGTGCCAGGCTTTTAACTCAGACCACTCTGGTGTCTGGTTCTGCTCCACCTATCTTCTGCCTTCCCTGCTGAACCTGGGCCAGCAGCAGCCCCCAGTGGCCTTATGTGAACTTTCTTTGTTGTCACCATCTGCTGGGAAGATATCATCACCCATGTTTGCTCTGCTGTTACAACCCTCTACAAAATGGTTGGGTTTTTTTGCTTCCTGGGATAGAGTTCAGTGTAAATCCAGCCCTTCATTTCCCCTCAGACAAAGCCTGGAAGGTGTGAGCCAATGTGGGAGGTGTGGTGGAGTTGCAGGTGTGCTTATTTCACACTGTTTCCACCCTCTTCAAGGGGTTAGTTTTAGGACCACTCTTTTCCTCCCATTTAACAACAGCAGCTGAAAGGCTCTGGATCTGACCAGCTCTTGACCTCTAGTTGGTCAGCAGAGGCTGAGGGTTGGGGTATGAAAAACATTCAAGTAAAAGCTCAGTCTGGAAGCATTTGGATGAATTTTCTCTTCTTGAAGTGCATGAGAGAGCAAATCAGCCCTGTCAAGGTGGTTTCCCACACTCCTGCTCCACTGCCCCTGTCCAGGTGCTGTAGGTAGGCAGATGCTTCCCTCTCTGTACATTCAAGTAACTTGCTGTTCTGTCCCAGGATGTGTGCCCCTGTGATGGTGGAGTTGGAAGGAGAGACAGACCCCTTGCTGATTGCCATGAAAGAACTCAAGTAAGTCCCAGAGTTTGGTGGTGAGGGTATTGATTTCCATAAAGCCATCAGTCCTGTCCTCATCCCAGACTTAGCAGATTATTCCAAGACAACCCTGTGTTCCCTCAATAGCAGGGAATCACCTTGGGAATTCCTGCAGCTCCTCTCTCTCATCCTAGTTGCTTGTGCAAAGTCCCCAGGAGGTCAGGAGTGCTCTGACCTCACCAGCTTCAGAGTCCAAGTGTTCTTTATTTCTCAGATGAGAAGCCACGCTCCTCATCTTTCTGGAACCAGTTTAATTGGCTGATTTGAATCTGACCTGAAAGACCTGTGTTCAGATGAAGTGCTGGCAAAAAAATAAAACAAGGGTCAGGGTGGTGGTGATCCTCTTAAAAATTCTGTTCCCACAACCTTGCTGACCCACAGTTTGCCTGCATGGTTGGCAGCCTAGATCCCAAGCAGGTATCCTTCAAGCAGAGCACCTGTACTCCTTTAAGCCCCTGTTTTTCAGTCGAGTCATCCCTCTGCTCCTCCAGTTTCTCAGTGTGCTGCACTTGCTCCTGCAGACTGGTACCCATGGCAGCTCCCTTTGTTGTTGCCAAAGGCTCGACCCTTTGGGGGTGTTTTTGTCAGGTCTCCAAGCTCAGTCCTGAGTTGTTTCTCATCACTGTCTGAACATGAGCTCTAGGAAGTCAGTCAGGGTGTGGCAGAGGATAGTGGCATCCTCTTCTGTGCCAGAATTCAGCTGCAGCTCCTGCCAGGAGGGAGCTGCTTTGCTACTGGAAAAACAACAGCCCTGAAGGTGATCATTAAAGAAGTTTTATTACTTTTCAAGTCTGATAGGGTTGAAACCCAATGCCCTGGCCAGATTCCAGCCAGTCTGAGACCTCCTGCTGGCTACAGTCCCCTTCCATGAAGGTAAATTGTGTTCAGCATTTTCTCACTTTGTAACTGGGAGCAGTGTTGGCTGTACCCCAGTGTTGTAGCACCCCAGCTGTACCACTTTGGATACCTGAGTAGTCCCTGTTTCATGTATCCTACTCTGAATAGTCCCTGTTTCATGTATCCTACTCTGAATAGTCCCTGTTTCATGTATCCTACTCTGTAAATATCACTTTGTTGTGAAGATTCTCAGAATTCTGTCACTTTATGGGGTCTTGTGAGGAAAAAAGTCTATCAAACAAAGTAGATTTGTTCTTCAAGTTGCTTGATTTTTTAAATTATTTTTTTTTTCCTCTACATCTATATTAGATGCTCAGTGTCATCTCACAGTGGTTTCCACTCCCAGGGCTCAATTCCTGCAGCAGCAGCACAGGGCTGACATCCTGTAGGTCTTTTGGGATAGTCAGGGTGCTCAGTGCTTTGCACCTACAAAAGAGAGAAGGTTCTTGGGACTTCACTATATGGCAGCATGTCACAGCTCTCCCAGTTAAACCTGATGGGCTTACTGAAGCCACTGGTCACCTGAGTTCCCCCTGCCTGCTGAAGTGGTGTAGTAAAGGCTGTGACACTTCTGTTCCCCTCTCTGTCCTCCCTTCAGAGCCCGCAAGATCCCCATCATCATCCGGCGCTACCTGCCAGATGGGAGCTATGAAGACTGGGGTGTGGATGAGTTAATCATCACAGACTAACCAGCCTCCACCTGTTGTTGAGTTTCTTTCTTTCTCCAGAGATGTTTCTATTTTTTGGTTATATTCCTGTAAATAAATGATAAAACCTCCCCATTTTCAGTTAAATGTGTTTCTGGTTTGTTTCTGGGTTTGTTTCGTTTTTTCTTTATCCCCTCCCACCTTCTTTTTCTATCTCAGTCCTAAGAGAAGATTTTCTTTCTTCCTTCTACCAGCTTGCTCATTATTCTTCCTGTCTGTGTGATGGGCTGTGTTAGTAAAATCTGGGAGCCAATCACCATGATTTTCTTGCAGCTTTTTTTCTCTACCTGCAAAGGTCCTTCCTTTCCTTTCAGACAGGCTGAAGACTACAGTCACTGCAGTCCTCCTGCACTGCTCCTCCCCAGCTGGAGGACCAATAGCCACTTAAACTCCCGCTGTACAAAAATGCTCTTGCAGGTGCTTTGTCTTCAGAAAGACTCCAGCCCTCCACCCCTGCTCCTTCTCAAAACAGCAGTGCTGAGACACCTCCGTTGCTTGCCCCTAGACAGTTGGGCCTTTGTGCCCCGAGCAGGTTGCTGTGGAAACCCCCAATTTCCTCTCTGGCTGTGGGGCTTCTCAGGAGTATCGTAGAGCAGCTCTCTTCAAATCCCCTATTGTTCCCCTCTCCTGCTGCTTATCAGGAGCGGGGATCCCCTTTCGGGGGCACTGCCCCAGCCGGAAGCGCGGTCGCCGCTCACGGTGCCCCAGCTGGGCAGCTTCTCCCTGGCTGCTCCTCCAGCAGCCGTGCCCTGCTGCGTGCTGCAGCTGGTGCTGCTGGCTCTCTGGGTGCTCTCCAGACAGCTCTGCTGCTCCCTAGGGTGGCAAAGCAGCAGCGGAGTCCCTTCCATCCTCAGTGTGGTTAAAATCAGCCCCTTCGGGAACTGCGCTCTCACTGCTGATGGGCAGGGAGGTTGGATGCACAAGGGTTGGGTGGATGCTTTACAACCTGCAAGGGCTTCCAGACAGCCACTTAGTTTTCATTTCTTGGTCTGTGTGCTCCAAGGCTCTTGCTCTCCGTGAGGAGGATCTGAGCTCCTGGCCAGAATATGCTGAGGTTTTCTCAATTGATTTGTTCAAAAAAATCTGTTGGTCTCTCCTTTACATTAATATTTCTCTTTATGCTGGTCCAGGAAAAGTATTTCCAACCAGTTTGTGTTAAAACTCATGCTTCTGTATAAAGCCTGCACTCCCCATGCTGTACTGTGCTTGGTGCCTGTGTGTATCAGTGTCCCAGGAGGAGTTTTATCCACCTGCTGGGGAGCTCAGCTCATATAACCAACCATGAATGTCTTGTCTCTTGCTGCTCCCTCCAAAAGCACCATTCCATCCTTCCTCTGTTGCTGTGCACGGGAGGGGCTGGTTTTGAAGGTGATAAGGCAAGAGCTGAATGGGTCCCTGGGCAAAATCACAGCCCCTCAAAGGGATTGTGGAGATGCTCGCAGGTGCGGGAAGGGGGTCGAGTGTGTCCGTCCCCCCCCCATCCCACACACAAATACTTCCTGGTCCAGGCCATCCTTACTAAGAAAAGGTTAATTTGCAGCACTGTGGCCTTCAGCCTTCTCCCCCCACCCTCCGTGGAATCCTTTAATCACGTTGGAGCGGTGAAATTTCAGCCCTGAAACGGTGCCTTTGTGCAGCCGTTTTGGCGTCTGCCGTGCAGCGTGGGGGTCTTTCACTTCTCCTTTTTTTTTTTTTTCTCCTTTTTTTTTTCCTTTTTTTTTTTTTTTAAATGGGTTCTTTGTTCTGTGCCCTCCTCCCCTCCCCAGCCTTGCATCTGTATCAGATACGATTAAAGGGATAGGGAAGGATGCCGGGCCAGCTCCAGCGAGGCTGCAGGAGGAGCGCTTAACCCCTCTGTTACCAGCAGCATTTTCTAGTCCTGTCTTAGTCGTCAGGACCCTCCCAGATGAAAGGAGGGATCCTCTGCCACTAGTGAATGGCTGAGGCAGAGCCCACTGGCTTTCTCAGCCTGCCTTCTGAAGAACTGGAGAAGGGAAATTGTGTGTGGGGAAGAACTTTGCTTTCCCATCTTCTGTTTTGTCCACACCGTGTCCCTTCTCTCCCACCCCTGTGATCAGCTCTCCTACCTCTAACTCCGCCGTGGCTTCCCTTCTTACCCATGCATGCTCCTGACCCACTCAGTGGTCAGTGGTTCCGTTATGGACTCTTCCTGCAGCCTGTAATTAGGAGGTAGATTTTTCTTCTCTCCAGTGAATGGCCACAGTTGTATTTTGCATGGAACTTTTTAGCTGTCACCACCATTCTTAGTTCTCACTAAGCCATTCTGGTGTTGATGCTTTTAGCCCTCTGCAGGACTTCATCCAACTAGTGCAGTGAGGTTTTTTGAAGGTTTTTCCCTAGTTCCTAGATGTCGTGCTTGCTTTGCTCACCATAAAGTGTTTAGTGAGCACAAACTCACTGGATCAATCACATGTGTCAGCCTTGAAATCCTTTGGAATTAATTTGTAGTTGTTGTGGAGTCTCTGTGTTAATTGGGATCCTACCTTGCTGCCGTTGGCCTTGAGAGATGTTCTTAAGCAGACTGATATTTGCTGTACATTTTCTTTCCAAACATCTTCAGATAGCTTCCCAGGACCTGACTACACCTAGGTTGTCATCTTCAACTAGGAAGAAGATACATATATCTTATTATTTAATATACTGGCTGTGTGTGAGTGGTTTTGTTTAGGTTCTTGTTTGTGGAAAGCAAGAGGCTGGCAGGGGGCATGAGTTTCTCATGAGAGATTCTGATCAGAGGAAGTCATGATTGCTTTCAAAATACACAACTTGGTGTGTGTGAGGAAGGTTGTTTTTGAAGGTACATCATCTGCCAAGTGGGGGTGTGGAGCCAAGATGAGAAATGCCTATTCTGAGAGCATTAGCAATCACAGTTCAGAAATTCTTGGGTGAAGCATGTGCAAAGCAGTACTGCTCTTAATTGCACGTGCTGAGCCTTAGATGAAGAACAGAAATCAGTTGTTGCTGCTGAAGCAGTGACTGGATCCAGGGTGTAAACAGAAGGTGAGTTTCATCTCCGTGAAGATGGAGTTTGGTAAACCAGTCAGAGCTCTGCCTGTGTCCTCTTTGTGCCAGGCAGAGGAAGGCTGTGCACGGGGTCTGGGTGGTGTGTGACCTGTCATTGTCATTGCCACTTACTGGGGGAAAAAATGCAGGCTTGTAGGAAAGAGCTCAAAAAACCCCAGACACATGAAAATGAAACTTTTAAGTTTATTATTCCATATGTTTAATGCAGAGTTAATGGTGCTAGGACAGCATAGAGACTGGGGAAGAGGAGGTGGGGGAGGAAGGTGCTACTTGCATAAATAAGGGGACAGGGCTGGAAGAGGTTACATGCGTACGAGGAGCAAACATTCTACATGATCTTTTCAGACACCACAAGGTTAAGCCATCCATAGCTAAGGGAGGCAGGAAGGGCATCCCACAGTCATATCAGCAGAGGGATGCAGTGGCACTGGTCACAGTCTGTGTTTGGTCAAGGTATTTGATCTTTCTAGACAGGAATATCCATTGGAAGGTCCCGCAAGATGTCGCCAGGAGTCATCTTCTCCCGCAGCAGCTTCGTGCCAGTTCACTCCCTGGCATGACAAACCACCCCAGTCCTGGAGGTGACCAAGTCAGCAGACTGTCCTTGGGTGCTGGGCTCAAAAAAGGAGGGTGATCTGACTGCGAGAGGTGGTCGCTTCCAGTTTGAAACCCAAAAGGCAAAACAGATTCCTTTGTACCTGAATAGACTTCTCTTTACACTCATCCAAGATTGGATGTGTTTTATCTGCTACTTAGAGGTGCAGGGGTATATTTCCATCCTCAGTGGAGGTAGGAGGGAAATTGACTGGAAGTCATGATGGACAGGGGTGCACACCCCGTCTGACTGAGTTTGGTCTGGGGCTTCAAAGAGTATTGGAATCAAATCAGGGGGTTGGCAAGTGCATAGGAGCTTTCTTGGTGTCTCTTCATTTCAGGCAGGTACAGTCAGCCGTGGAAGAGCAAAGAAGTTTGCTCAGAGGTTTTGGGTACTGAGGAGATGAGAAAAGACTGAGATGCCAGAAATGGCAGACATAAGTGAACAATACAGAGGAATTGTAAGAAAGGAGGATTCACCCACAGCACCTTAATGATTCACTGGTCCTTCCCCACGTCTCCTGCACCTCCATACATGAACGTGCCTGCACACACAGGCTGTGACACGAGTAACACTGAGACTGACAAGGCAGCTCCTGAGTCCTACGCGATGTTCAGGCAAGCCTTAAAGTCTCCACGTGGGAATGAGTGTGGGATTAAACAGAAGCAGGACGGAGAGAAGAGGCGGGGAGAAGAGCTAGGATACAGCTGTGAAAATAGCAGGGAAGCAGGTGAGGGTTGGTCTTCAAAGGGGGTTCAAGATTCGTGCATGTGTGAATCTGAGGCAGGGCTGCTGCACAACAGTGTTTGCAGGGAAGCTGGCTGTGCTATCCTCCCTTCTGCTGGCCCCGTAACGTATTCATCAGGCTGAGCAACCACCCTTCACCTGCAGCAGGTGACAAAGCACTGGGCATCGTGGCCTGTTGGAGACACTTGCCTAACTCCTTGAAGCAGTCTGGGGAGGGGAAGGAAAGGACAGTCTCTGTCATTCTGCAGTTCAGGGTGCACACAATGCAGCCCACCACAGGCGAGTCACTCCATGCCTAGAATCCTCCTCATCTAGAAGGCCAACAGGCGGCACAAGCCAGTCGTGTGGCCTGTGTGAAATTGGTAAAGGGCGAAAGGACGAGAAACCTTCCACTAGGCGGGTGAGCCAGCGATAGCCAGGGTCAGGAAAGGCACTTTTGTATACTCAGTGTGTTCTGGTGGCTGGATAGCACTGAGTGACCTTGGAGTTTGGAGGCTCTTCTGCCTGCGCTGATTCTGCCGAGCCTCTCCACCACTGCTTCGGGCACTGTACCCCGTTCCCTACGGTCTGGAGAGCGTTGTATACACAGGCTGTTCCCAGTGTGTGGGGCTATGGGACTGTGGCACAGAGGGTGCGGGGTCAGAGATGGCAGTGTAAAGGGGACGTTGGGAAGGTCCCATATAGGAGAAGGCAGAGTAGAGGCCGGAGGCTTGGGTGGAATGGCTGTAGTAGGGTCCTGAGGGCTGGTGGTCCGGATAGTCAAACTGCGGCCTGGAGATGGAGGGAAAGGCTGAACCGTAGTGGGGCAGGCTCAGGGAGGTGTAAGCTATCTGGGAGGTGGAGGGCTGGTCGGTGTAATGACCTCCAGGAGCAGAGCCTTCTGTTTTCACCTGGGCCTTGGAGTCCACTACTGCTGCAGTGGCAGTGGACAAGGAGACCCCGTGCTGCTTGGAGAGCCAGGCAGAGTGTCCGCTGGCCGCAGCCAGGGCGCTGCCCAGGCCGTAGCCGGCAGCCGCCGCGTAGCCCCCGACGTGGCCCGGGTGGCCCGCGTGTCCGTTGGGCGGCAGGTACTGGTCGAACTCGTTGACGTCAAAGGTTTCCATGTTGGACATCACTTCGTGGCTGATCTCCCCGATGTCCACGTTGCCAAAGTCGATGTGCGGCTTTCCCCCTTCGCCCAGGGAGCGCCCTTCTCGCTTGGAGTCGGCTTTGCCCACCTGCAGCTCGGTCTTAGGGGTGGTGGGAGGTGTGGGGGGCCCGTGGCTCTGACCTGCAACATGAAAAACATTATGAGGAGGAAAAAGAGAGAACAGGTGAGTTTGGGCTCTACGCCCAGCTTTGTACACAGCCCGGCTCTGCTTCTCCCCTGTTTGACAGCAGCTGTCTGTCTGCAGGCTTCAGTGGAGGGAGAGAGAAACAGCCAGCCAAAAGCAAACTTTTTTCTTCTGGGCAAAGAGGGAAGGTGCAGTGATACGAGCGCGAGTGCTCGTGAAACTGGGGCACGTCCCTGTGCTGCTGACTCCAGCAGACTTCGTTGGGCCATGAGCAGGTTGTGAGCCAGCACCACTAAGGCTTTCACCACGATGACTCATCAGTTGTGAACCTCTGAGTTGGCTGTAACCTGGCAGTACGTTCACGGAGACCCGGGACTCACCTGAGGAGTGTTCTGGATGACCATCAGACATGGGCGACCCCTCTCCAGGATGCCTGTGATCCAGGTGGGCGTTCTTGTAGTGGGCCTGGATGGCAGCAGCCCCGCCAGCCTCTCCCTCCACCTGGCCTTCGCCCTCGCCCTGCGCGGCCTTGCCGTTTTTCCTCCGGCGGGGCTGGTACTTGTAATCTGGATGGTCCTTCTTGTGCTGCATCCTCAGCCTCTCTGCCTCTTCAATAAAGGGCCGCTTGTCACTTTCGTTCAACAGCCTGCAGAGGCCAAGGGGGTAAAAGGGAGAAGGAAAGGGGCAAGTAGGTCAGAAAAAAACCCCACACCTGAACACAGCATCGTGGGACATGGTGTGTAAATCCAGATGTCAGTGTTGCCTTAGGGAAGTTACTTCCCAGAACAACAGGGAGGGCTTGGAAGTGTTTCAGTGGAGAGTGGAGACAGCACTGGTTTCCTCCTCCTCTTTAATTATTAATCCCTGACACTGGTTGGTGCCAGAGCTGGGTCCCCCTTCCCCAGCTGCATGATGTTCCTCACCCCAGTAAGTTCAACACCCTCTCTCACATTGCCCTAGGGCAAAGCACAGCCTTTCACAGCCATGGAAAACAAGGCTGAACAAACTGCTTTCAAAGACTTTTGCCCGATTAAGGGCAGTTGGGATGGGATCATCCTTCAGACCAAGGCAGTGTGGCACACCCCTGCTACCTGTAGTGCTGCCTCCCTCATGTCTCTTGCTCTTTTCCAGACTGCATTTATTCCAGTTTAACCTCCCGCCTTTCCGTAGACTCTACTCCAAGTTTGAGGCTCTTCTGAGCACAAATGGCAGCACGTTGCTGCGTGGAGCTTTCTGGGCCTTTAAGCATCTTGCAATATCATAGAAGAGCATTAAATAACATTTTGAAGTTGAGGAAAACATTGTAATCTGCTGTTCCCAGAGCTCCTGCTCGCCTTAGACAGGGATTATGCAAGAGGGAGAAGCACAGAGGACCAGCCCTTCTTAAACTTAGCTGACCAGTTGTAAAAATTTAGCTGCTACATTGCTAGCCTTGTAGAAATAGATCTGTGCTTTGGTCTCTGGATGAAAGGCTCTGCAGAAATGTCCTTTTCTATATCCCTGCCAGATGATGGGCTGCTCTAGCTGAGATGGGCTTTCCAAGGAAATGCTGAAATGTGCAGGCAGGCTGTCTCAGAGCACTTGAAGGTGAGATCAGCCTCGTTGCTCAAGCCTTTAGCAGTGCCTCAGCTACGAGCACTTCAGTTTCATTTTATGATTTTCCCCCTCAAATATTCTTGTGACTTAAGGTCATCTTGGTCCCAAAGCAGAAACCAGTGTTCTTGGAAGGGCCCAGTCTTCCCGTGATGTGCAATGGCAGGGTTCCCCATGGCAAAAAAAAATTGAATGGCCACACCTTTCTCTTTCCCACAAAAGAACTACCTGTGGTTGAGGCTGTGCTAGCACCTTGGTGCCCCTGAAGCCCTCAGCAGTAAAATGTGACCAATTCTGTTAAGCTGTAGGCACTGAGGAAGATACAGAGCCTAAAGTGGCCTGAAAAATGGAAGACAAAGAGGAGACGTGGCTCAAGGAACACACAGATGAACGTGGGAGGGGATCAAAGGTGGTGCCAGCGAGCAATGAGTGGTTCCTAAGCACCCCTTTTCCCCCTCAGCTGGCAGCCAGGGGTGTGTGGCATGGGCTGGAGCCCGTTGTGGTGCTGACCTGGGTTCATTCCAGGCAGCCTGAGCAGGTCGCGGCCGCACACCACATTCCTCCACCGCCTTAATCCCGGAGATTAGAGCAACTGAGCCACCGTGAATCCAACACCAGCTTTCCTGTCTCCCTCCCGCCGCCATACACCGTGCTCACACGTCCCAGAGGGCTCTAATCCCTCAGCCTGTGCTGCTCCAGACAGCCCTCCAAGGAGGGCCATCGTGGTCAACTCTTGTAGGCGTCGCAGACTGGAAAGGTGACCTTGCCTCGGCAAAACCTTCACCCTTGCAGAATGCCTCTCCAGGGGAGATGGACAGTAGAGGCAAAACCTGCAGCCTTGCAACCTGGGTCACTTCATTACGAGGCAGCAAGGCTGTGCCAACCCTGCACTCCCAGGCCACAGGGTGCTAGAGCTGGTGAGGTGCTGCGGTTGGAAATGAAAGGTCTCTTTCTACGTGGGCACCTCTCGGAGCAAGAGGGCTGTAGGTTGCACAGCAAACTTTGGTCTGCAGGACAGACTGCATGGCAGTGAACTCACAGCAGACTCTCCTATGGAGACTGAA
Source organism: Corythornis vintsioides (assembly GCA_025447755.1). NCBI lineage: Eukaryota > Metazoa > Chordata > Aves > Coraciiformes > Alcedinidae > Corythornis > Corythornis vintsioides. The sequence goes on along the minus strand of JAOEGS010022310.1, from coordinate 9,580 downwards.
GCTCAGCCTCCCAGAGCCATCTCATGAACCAGAGCTGCTCGAGACTATGCAGGAGTCAGATCCCTGTCATCAGAGCTATGCCCGTGCCTCACCTCCTCTCCCCCTGACAGCAGCCCATGGGCAGTGCCAGCAGCGGGACAGTGCCAAGTCCACTCCCTGTGTCTTTGCCTTCTCCTTTCCAAGGCTGCCTGCGCCCTCCTCCCTCCTGCGGGGATCAGAGCTCAAATCGGCTTTAGCAAAGTGAAACTGGTGCGAGCAGGCAAAGGCCAGGAGATTTGGGGGGATTTGGATTTCATTTGCTTCCTGCCCTCCCCCTCCTGCCCCCCCACACTCCCCAGGCCAGAATGCAGAGGAATCTCGCACGAGCAGAGAAGTTACGGATCACAGAGCAAAGCCCTTCATGGGGCTTAACCGAGTCCTCCCCGCCGCTGAACGCACACCCCTGAGCTGAGGGGAGAGGGGCAAACACCCAGTGCCCAGCTCTGGGAGGAGAAAGAAGGGCCAAAGTCTTTATGCCCGTGCCATGCTCTGTGCCAGGCGACTGGCTCAGCGGCCTGACCCTGTGCTGGGACTCAGCTGCTGATGAGTCGGTGTGGCGATGGGGTTGGGAACTGGGGCTTATGCCAGGCAGGGGCTGTCTGGGGGAAGAAAGCAGCCCAGATGGGTTCTCCTCCACTTCCACAGTCCCAGGTTTTGTGGGCATGACCCTGTTCCCTGGCTTCTGGCACCCCTATGCAAAGATCCCTCCATCAGGTCCCCTCGCTCCTCCCTACCAAGCCTCCCCTTCTTCCTGCGCCTCTCATGCTTTTGGCCCTGGAGGTGGTGCTGGCTGGCATTTTGGCTGAGCGTCATGCCGACATTTTCAGCAGCCAGCCTCCATTTGAGAGCTGCTCCCTGTCCCACCTCAGAGAAAAAAAGCAGCTGAGATTTCATTCCTAGCAAGCGCAGAAACCCTTCCTCCTTTTTTAGGACTTTTGGTTCATCAACTGCAGCCTTCACATGCTCTAAATGGGTACAGACGGGGAGGTGGATGGAACCATAAGCTCCCCATCACCACACTTGGGGCTAGGTGGGTAATGTGGCCACCTGGGCACGTCCTGCAGCCCTTCCCAACAAGTGTTGGGGTCTTTGGGTGTCACGATAGCAAAGAGCTGGAGGAAGAAATGTCCAGGCCATTGCAGAGGAGCATGTGGGACAGCACTGGAGTTACTGCTCAATCAAACTGCCTTTCAAGAATTCCCAGCCTCTACCATCCCCACCCAGCGCCGGTCACTGGAGACATGCTTGGTTTACTGGTGGTCTGTGTGTGGCCTCGGTGGTCACCAGCTCTCACCTCTGCCTAACGTGCCCTCTACCTGTATGGGCTCAGCTCAGGCCACATGGACATAGAAATCACCCACATTTTCCAAAGTGACTTGTGATGTGGGCCGTAGGGTTTGGGTGGTCACCTTGTAAAGGGCGGGGATACTCAAGAAGCCCTTTTCCATGACCCTGTGAGATGTTTGAGACTAAGCTGTCCCGAGCAAACCCAGCTGCTGGCAGTGGTACCGACACAGAGGAGCTGTATGTGCTGTGGGGACAGTGTGAATGAGGGCAGCGGGAACCTCAGTGGAGGAAGCTCCAACTGTTCTGTGGCTGGAAGGTAAGGCTTGGGGATACTATCCTAGTAATCTTTGGGCCACCTCCCATGGAATTTTTTGGGCTGGTATTTACCTCCTAGACTCACAAAAAGACAGGCACATGTGGTCCAGACTCTGGCTGCATCCCAGCTTACTGTGCTGTGTGGTCCCCATAAGGGCTGGGAGAGGCAGAGCCTGCTCTAGGGACACTCGGGAGAGGAGACTTCTTCAAGCAAAGCAGCCAGGTGGTAAACCCATCAGCACACAACGACCCCAGGCCTGAGCCCACAAGCTTCTCTGCCTGACTCACGCTCCCTGGCTGCACGGTGCTCTAAGAAACACCCTCACCAGGCAGCAGCAACCCCCTGTTCCGAGTCCCGGCGGTGAGAGCCGTGCCCTGGGTGCATGGAGGCAGTCGAGTGGCCTAGGGCTGAGTCTCTCTGCTCTCTGAAGGTGATCTATCTATGGTGAGTTTCTCTGCTCTGCTCTTCAAGGGAAATGCAGCGTGCAGAGGGAGGCTGTTGCTCCAAAGTCTGGCAATATTTTGCAATAAAGGAACGATACCTGAAATAATACTCTGGGGACACAAAAGGTGTGTTTCCCCCACAAACACTCGCCCTCCAGCACAGCTTCACAGACCAGGGGCTGGCAGCAGCGCCCCAGACAGGACCAAGTGCCATGGTAAAGGGAAAGGCAGGTAGAGGGAACAAAGAAGGAAAGAGCATCAGATGAGACAACTGCAGTCACACTTTGCCTTCGACTCCCAAAGAAATCCCATTGCTGGGGTTGCACTAGACACCGGTGGGTCAGGGTAAACAGGCTGATGTAGCAGATGGAGAAGCTAATGCCCAAAGGCTCGGTTCCTTAGGAGCAAGGAGTTTTGAAGCCAGGAGGAGACCTCAGCATTAGCTGCTGGACAGGGTGTTTTTGCTTCTTGGAATAATGTCTCTTGTCTCACCCAAAGTTGAGGGCTTCCTCCAAAATGCCATCAGGGCTGGAGAGAGCATGAGAGGGCCCGTTTGTACAAGCCTTGGTTTGCACTGGTTTGTGCAAGGTGCCTGAGGGGAATGGTGCTGGGCACTTGTGGCAGAAAATGTTGATGGCTGTTGGGGTTATTGGCAGAGACAGTCAGGTTGGAAAGAAGCTGCATGACCAGGCTGACGTGCTCTGCTTGGGCACAAGGGCTCTCTGCACACCCATGGGCCAGCTGCAGTCACTCGGGGCAGCCCATCTGTCTGCTGGAGGAAGAAGGAGGGGGCTGGGGAGGGTAAGTAAAGGACTCGGGGATCTGCACAAAGCCAGAATGGAAATGGGTGCAACAAATTGGTGAGGCCAGGAGGACAAGCGTGCATGTGCTTGTGAGAAGAGAGGGCACCTCTGGCTGCAAAGGGAGGTGGAGCTGGTTTGAGCCATCGTGTTGCAAGGGAGCCTGCTAAGGCTGGGACTGTTGTAGGGCTCTTCCTTTCTGCTAAGCCTCAGCTCTCCTTTCTAGCAGGGTTGCTCCTTTTCCGTCTCACAGAACCTGCACGGCCTGCCAAAACTGGGACCATCCTGGGAAGGATGGGTGCAGGGCTCCCTTCCCCTGACCTTGCTCCTCAGCTGTAACTTGGTTTCCTGCTTGCTCTGCAGCATAGCACAGAAAATAACCCCTGTGGCACTGGGACCCGAGTTCAAACAGGCTCGAGGCAGCCACCAGTGAGTTAAGTTGGATGGGGCTCAGCCCAGTTCCTGCTAGTGCACAGCTTGGCCCAGCAGAGAGGGTGAGCCAAGAAAATAAGATTTCCCCTGGCAGTCATGACGGAGAGGACCGGGACGAGAGTGTCCTGGTTGGGAACAACAGGGGAAGATAGAGGGAAACACATGGAAAGAGCTGCCACCCAGCATGGAGGTGAGCTCTGCTAAGGAAGCCTTCACTACTTCCAACCACCACTCTTGCCCCAGTCCCCAGCTGTGCCGCCTTCATTCCTGCAGGGAGCTCCCCTCAAGAGCCACCCCTTCACCCCGCTAAATCTCCATCATTCCACAGGACCACGCAGTTCTCTTCAAGACCCCATCGAACTCCAACCCTTGATCTCCCCCTCTGCCCCCCCACTCTTACCTCCACAGCTTCCCCAGGGTCTTACTGAGCTCGGCGTTGTGGAGGTGAGGGTACTGGTCAGCCAGTTTCCTCCGGGCAGCCTGTGCCCAGACCATGAAGGCGTTCATGGGCCGCTTGACGTGGGGCTTGCTCTTGTTACTTCCATTGACCCGGACGGGCATGGGTACCAGGGTCCAGTCGTAGCCGCTCAGCACCTGGCTCACCGCCTCGCGGATGCACACTGGGAACTTGTCGTCGTCTGCCTCTGGGTCTTGCTGTTCCTTCTTGACCTTTCCCATGTCCCCGTTCCCAGAGCCAGAAAGGTGTGGGGAGTTGTCTGACACCATGGAAGGTCCTGGAGAGAGGCAGTGGTGGTCTTCAGAGCCCACCGGGCTCATCTCCACTTCTGAAAGATCTTGGTCGTCGGCCATTGTTGTTCTCAAGCCCCCTCTTCCTTCTTGTCTTTCTTCTCACTGGGGAGGGGAGGGAGGAAGACAAAAACAAAGGAAAGAAAGGAGAGGGGAAAGAGAGAAAAAGAGAAGCAACCACCAAATCTGAAAGGGACTCCAAGCTTGGTCTCTGAAGAGCTGACCACGAGACAGCAGCCGCGCAATAAAAGCGCAAGCAAAGCAATTGCCATGCACGCCACAAAACCCGTGATCAATGGGGGTGGGGATGAGTTGGGGCCCCTGATTAATTGGGATATTGCTCCCTATCTCTGCAATCATCTGGAGCTGACATGTGTGGAGGGGCCTGCGGCAAGAGGGGCTGAGGACCTGAAAGGAGAAAGGCATGGACCATCCTGCCCAGGCATAGCTCCCCGTGGGGAGTGGAATGTGGGGCACAGCCACAAAACTTATGTGGGGAAGTGCCCCTTTCTTTGGAAGATGGGTGGTGAAGTGTCAGCGTGGAGCCTGGTACCATACTGAGAAACCAGAAGGGACCTAGATCCCGGCTGCTGGAGACGCAGAGCGAGCGGCACCGCCGGGCGGGAAACCAGCCAGGGCCCCGGATCCCCACCCAGACACCCTGATCCTGCCTCTGCAGAGACACCCCATCCCTCGCCCTCCTCTCCCAGCTCAGAAATCAAAGACTTAAAATCCAGCTACACTGCGTCCCCACAAACACGCTGGTCTATGTGCGTGTGCATATACATATTCATATTCATATATATATATATGCTCACCACACTGAGATAAAATGCAAGCCAAGTGTAACTTTGAGACAAGACAAGGCTTTGGGTTGTCTGCCCCACACACTTCTCATCCCTGCTGTCTGCAGTCACCTTTAAAAGTCCCTGCTGCTGTGTGACAGATCGCCCCTTAGAAAAAGAAACACACAAAAAAATAAAGGCCTCTTTATCCCCACTATCCATAAATAAATACAAAAAAAAAAAAATTTAAAAAACAATGAAAGAGAAAAATTAAAAAAAGAAAAAAGAAAAAAAAGTGAAAAAAAGAAGTGATAGCAAAGCACACCTCTGGCTTAGCTGAAAAAGTGCAAGGGCTGCTCTCCGTCCAGTTAGAGAGGGTTACCCGGACCCTGACTGGGGAAATGGGGAAAAGAAGAGAAAGAAGGGGGGGAAAGCAGGAGCGAACGTGTGCGAGCGAGCTCAGGTAGGAAAACTTACGTTGCCGGTCCTTGTGCTGGGCAGATCCTGCGAGGGCTGTGATTTGTATCCCAGTAGCCCCCCTGCTCTTCCTGCCAGCCCAGCAGCTCGGAGCACGCAGCGCAGGGAGGCTCTCAGGCGAGTGCCATTCCTAGAGGGAGGCTTGGTTTTTACTAATGCCCTGGCTGGATGTCTCTAGCTGGCTTTGCTGCTAGCACCGGGGGAGGGAAGGGCGGAAGGTGGAGCCAAGCACTCCTCGGAGCTAGAGTAGGGTCGGGGCCAGCGGGGAGGGGAGGCAGACAGCCCCCCACCCCACCTCAGCTGCTGACATGTTCCCCGTTCTCCCCGGGTGTCGGCTTCTTCAGCACAGCCACCGGTGTTGGTCTGCTCCGGGCACTGGCTGACCCAGAGATGGTGCTGGAGGAGTCCACCCTGGAGAGTGGGGTGCTGGAAGGGGGCTGGGAGGCTCTGGGAGTGCACCTCAGGACTGGGATCCCCCTCCCTCCCCTGCTAGCACAGGGGCTGGTGCCCTGGCATGTGTGAAATTAGTCCTTGGGTCCCCATCACAGTCTCATGGGGACTCTGCCGTGCTGCAACAAGTCAGCCCAGGACCTTGGGGTCAAGATGTTGCCAAAAGGGCGTTCTCATTCAAACCTGAGCCTGCGGGGTGGGGAAGGGGAGGGAAAAATGCCCTGCTGCTGGACAGTGGATGGCAGTTTGAACCTTCTTAGGACTTTTGCGCTCTAGGGATGGGATTGTTGCTACAAGACCTCTGTGGGGTCTTGCCAAGACAAGCAGTCTCTACTTACTGCAGCGTGCTGAGTTGCTCCTGAAGGCAAGCATGGGGCCTTTCATGAGGAAAGGAAGGTCTCCCAGTGAGAATGACTCTCACACTCACCCTCAATTCTTGTACTGGGATAAGTAGAAGATCTTGTCACTCACTCCGTGGGTTAGGATGTTCTCCATCACTTCTTCCATTTTCTACCTTGTTTTTATTCCCAGATTCTTTTATTTGGTTTCTTCGGTTTCCCTTGTCACTGGGGCTGTTACAGACCAACACCAACCCTGTAACCATGAGAGGTCACCCAAGAAAAATCTAATGATCCCCTTGGGTCCTCATGAGTTAACAATGAGATAAACCTATTTGTATCCCAGCTCCTTGCTGGAGAGGCAATCTGAAGATGCTTCAGTGCTAAATCAGAAAGTACAAAGAGATTCATAGATGTGACCCAGAGGACCAGCTTCAAGGGACTTGAAGAACATTTTCAACTCTTGTAGCAGATATTCAGTCTCCAGAAACTTTGTGTTAAACAGACCTAGCAAAACCACTGGCTGACACCGCATGAAGCTTAAGGGAACCTGTCCCAAGGATGCTGCTGAGCACCTGAGCTACACCCCTCAGAACAAACCTGTGGGACTGGTCACTGTCCTTACAGACATGGCTGGCATCATATGGCCATTTCACTGAGCATCTGCTGTTATCTAGAGCAAGTGAAGCTCTGAAACCACAGCATGTCTGCAGGGAACACCTCGCTAGAGCCCAGTGAGAAGTCTTTACTGAACAGAACTGGGAGGGAGAACAACTGCATGCCATTGGCATCAAGCAGACAGAGTTGCTTAAAGATAAATCCCTCAAAAAAATACCACCAAACCCTCTCAAAGGATCTCCTACCTTTGTTCTCTTCGGTATTACCTACTCCAGAAGAAAAGGTGAGGTCAGATACTCTTCTTAAGTGAGACTCTTTTCCCTTTGGAATAGAGGAATGTGGGTGCCTTTCTCTTGGATACTGAGAAATCCCAATAGAGAGCACAGAATACCAGCAAGGAGGCCCTGCCTACTTGACCAAAGCAGCTATTGGTGAACCTCAGGTCTTGCAGTATAGAATGAGATCTCTCCCCAAGAGAGTCCCTGATTGTTGTCACAAGAAGGGGTCTTGTAGCATGGACAGGGCAGTTTGGCAGATCACCCTCTGACAGACAGACAGACAGCAAAACCAGCAGGTCAAGGTCACTTCGTACAAAGCTGTCCATGACCCACTGAATGCAGAGTCAGTGATGCCTCAGAGCTTAAGGCATCTTCTCCCAGCTGGCAGGGATCAACCTCAAGCTGCAGGGCCCCTGTGTATGAGGTGTGGGAGAAATGGAAGAAGAGGAGGGTTGGTTTCCTGTCCCACAGGGAGATAGCCACTACTGAGAAACACTGCCCTGCTGCTTCTGCCTGCAGCCAGCCTCCAACCTGAGGCAAGGAAGAAGCATGCCACAGAAAATGGCCAGAGAAGGGTGTGTATTTGCTGTCCTTCAGGTGGCTGGTTCCTGTGGACCTTGTGGGAAAGAGGCAAAGGGAGCAGGGGTTTCTTGTTTCCCCCCAGAGAGATGATACAGGGTGTGGGACAAGTAGTAGGGAGAGAGAGAGAGACCAGACATCCTCTTAGTTCTTTGGTGGAGACTGTCCCCTGTCAGGAGACAAAGAAGCCCCACAAGGCATTGAGAGGAGCTTCAGAATTTGCTCTGCTCACGCCCCAAATGCAGCTGCCTCTTGGCCAGCTCTGTGGGGAGAATGAGACAGTGCTTAACACCAGCAAGAGAAGTGGTGGGATTCACATCTTGCTGCCAGCCCACAGGGCCTGGGTTTAGCAGAAGAGTGTCTGACCCCCTACTCCCAATTGGGGCAACCCAGAAGGGTTTTCAGTAACCCACAGGGCTATGGACTGGTGTTCGTCCCACTGCTTACCATCCCCATCAGGGTCTGCTGCCACCCACCAGACAGGAACTGGGTCCTGTTTGTATCTTACTGGAAGAGCTGTGGGTGCCTCAGCTGCAGACAGGGATATTGTAACTGGCCACACAGTCTCTGCAATCCGCAGTTTCATTGTCTCCTCAAATGGCAGGGAAAGGGTTTTTTTTCCCTTCATTCTGCCTTTCTCCAGTTCTTGCTTTTTGTCTCCTTGGGTCCTGCCTCCTCTTTCTGAAATCTCTTTCACTGTAGCATCTTTTCCCTGTTTCCAGTCCCCTTTCACAGCACACACTACTCATATATCCTTTTCCATGTCTCTTCTGTCCATGTGTCCTCTCTTGTGCTGTGAGGAGGTAGATGCAGGAGAGTGAGCTGTAGAGAATGTGCCTCTACTGCAGCAGGAAGAGGTGTAACGTTTTCTCTTCGGTTGAGGTGAGAAGACAGGCAGAGAGAAAGGAGAAGAAACCACCTCTGTTTCAGGCTTCACTGAGGTGTCATGTCTCCTTCTTGATGATCTCTGAGATCCTGTTTTAGAGACAAAAAACCTTCCAAGAGTCACTGCTGGTCACAACAGCTAACATTGCAGAAGTGGTCTTTCTAAATGCAAGTCTTACTACTGACTGTTCCCTGGGGAAATTCTCATATAGCAGGTTTCCACCCCTTCTTTTCAGCATACATTGTATGGATGAGATGATCCAAGCCCACAGTACTTTGCGGATGAAGGATGTATCAGCAGAGGTGTTTTGTGAGCTAAGCCACAAATTTCCTGTGACACATCAGCAAAATGCTTTCTCTGGGGCTGAGTCCCCAAAGTGCAGAGGCAGAAGGATAAAAAGAAAGGCATGTCAGGAGGGCAGTAAGTAAAAGTGGGTGGGAAGTGAAGTCCCACTATGCTAGGTGCCTCTGCTTCTGCACCAGTCCCGAGGGCCATGGAAAAGACACCCTGTTCCAGGCTCGATGGTGGGCAAGCGACTCTGTTGTTACAGGGGCAGGCAAGGTCACCTGCTCAGCAGGGTTTCCACAAGGGCACCATGTTGGTGGGACACCTCCACCACCAAGATGGTATTTGGTTGCTGGGAGCTGGATTTTGCTAAATGACACCCGTCCCCTGCACCCGTGGCAAGGGAGGAGTATGAGGGCAGAGCCTGTTCGCAGCAGAGCAGCAGGATCCCCAGTGTGAAAGCCAGGGCTGGCTTTTGTCCCCTGCCCAGCTCAGGGGCACAGCACTGGTATTGTCCCAGGACTGCCTGGGAAAATGGGAGGGGTTCCCCATGAAATCTTTCCATACAGTAAAACAGCGTCAGAGCTGGGGAGAGGGGGGGGGACGACACAGACATTCAAAAAAATACACACACCACCCCCTCCCAAGCCAAACAATACCCTTAGTGTGCTGAGGGAAAGGGAGACCCATGAATTGGGAGTTTGATAAGGATTTTCTCCCGCGCTCATGGGCTCTCTCAACGGCCTCTGCCTCTTCTCCCTGGTGTGGTGCTTGAATGGGATGCCAGCAGCTGGGAACAAAATCTTCCACTTGGGACCAT
>JAOEGS010022308.1:52189-64762 GCA_025447755.1 Corythornis vintsioides | reverse complement strand
TATATATAAAAAATTCCTTTTCACACTCGATCCTGGATAAATACAGAGCCTGCTGGATAAATCCAAACGAGCCACTGACTTTTGCACTTTATTGGGAGGTCGAAAGACATCCAGTGAAGGAGGAATTTGACTCAGTTGCAGAGCTGCTGTTGTGTGTTCAGCACGGACGTGTCACTCGTTTTCTCCGGTCCCGACGCACACACCCCATCGTGTGGCGGTGCCGCGACTGACAGCGTTCATGTTTTTATGGATGTGACCTTTTTAAGGATCAAAGAAATTGAGCTCTCGCAGTTCAAGCCTCAGGACCTCACAAGAAATAAACTGATAACGCCGCCTTAGCACTTAGTGCTCTCCTCCCAGGGCCGGCACCGGCGTCCTCGGCGACTCGAGCCTGTGCCTCTTCCTCAGACCTCTTCTTAAATGCCTCAGAGCTGCTCTGAGCTCAGTCTGGACCCGTTCAGGGGCTGGTGACAGGGGTGCCGTGGGTGCCTAGTGGCCCTGTGCCCCTGCCCTCGCTGCTGGGCTCATCAGACCCCCTCAGCACGAGCCCGCCGCGGACGGGCGCAGCCGGCGGTGCCGGGACGGAGCGCGCGGTGACACGACCGGCCGAGGCCGCCGGCTGCCTCGGGGTGTGTTTTGGAGCTGCCTGCTGGAGATCCCCGGGTCGATCTCCTTCATAAGCACCCCCAGAACAAGATGCACTTCAGGCAGTTGTTTCCAGCCCGGGGAGGGACGGCCACGGCACCCAGATGTAACTGAAACGCTCTGGGCTGGTGCCTCCAGAACCCACCTCCGGTGACTCCCGTAGCCTCGGCTGCTGTCCCACCTGCCACGTAGCTCCCTTCGGTGCCTGTGAGCCCCTCGAAGAGCTGCCTGTGGTGGGGATGGGCCCGGGAGGTTTTCCAGCGGGCTGGCGGGTCTCAGAGCTGCGTTTTCATCCGTCTGGAAGCTTTGTTGGTATCAATGTCAAACGAATCACAGATTGTAACCGTTGGGTTCTAAGCTCTCGGTGTAGCTTCTGCATCTCCATGTATTAATTGTGCCTTGAGAAGAGTATGGAAGGAGCCAGTGCAAAGAGCATCACCCGCTGTCCCAGGAAGAGCCCGAGCGCTGGGGACCCGACCGCTGCCGTCCCCAGGGTGCTGTGAAGGAGCTGAGCAAGGTCAGCCGTGGACAAGTAAGTTGCTAAAACCCATTCCCTGGCCCAGGGGGAAACGTCTCTGGCTGACCCGAGTGTGTTTCTGGAAGTTACCAAGTGCTTTTCTCCTCCAGCCCAATCCCCCTGCAGCGCCTGGGACTGCACTGGAGCTGCCGGGAGCGCACGGTGCTGGCCGGCCCGGACTGCTGGTTTTCATATTTCACTGGGTAGCAATTTTTCTAATCATCTTTATTTTTTTTTTTATCCCTCCATTCGTTTTCGGTCCGCGGGAGATCTCGTGAGACCCTTGAACTGTTCTTTGTAACTTTTTAAAACTCTTCTGTCGAGCCTGACTTGATAGAACGTTCTGTTTGACTGTACTGCTGTAATCCTGCTCAGGTATGGTTACAACTGTGTGTGACATTGAGAACGGGGGGGAACTCCAAGCAGATGACGGGCGTTTAAATCTGCGTGTACACCTTGGACAACTTCTGTGCTCAATAAAGGATGAATCAGACCCACTGAATCACCTGCTTCTGCTCTGACTTGCTGTGGGGGCTGCTGGAGTTCCCTGGGGGGGTCAGATCGACCTGTCCGGGGCTGGGTGAGGGGTGCCCGAGGCGGGAGACGGGGCCCTCACCTCGGGCCTTGGTGCAAAACGAGGAGGAAAAGGCGATTTTCCATCCCGTGCCTTTGCACCCCGCTGAGGGCAGCGCGGCCTCCGCAAGTGCCCGGCCCAGGGGCTGTTCAGCGACCGGGGGTTTTCTCGTGGCTGATGAAACGAGGGAGAAAATAGTAAAATCAAGGGGAAATAGCGGTACTAGCGCAGCCGGGGCTGCTGCGGACGCGGAACGAGGCGAGCCCAGGCCCCAGCCCCGGTCCCTCCTCCTCCCTCCGCGGCCTGGCGGGCGGGGCGGGGCCGGGGCCGGGCTCTCGTGTGGCGGCGATGGCGGTGACGGGCCCGCGGTGGCGGGAGCGGCTCTTCGCGCTCTATTTCCTCTCGCACATCCCCGTCACGCTGCTGATCGACCTGCAGGCGCTGCTGCCCGCCGGCCTCCACCCGCCCAGCGTGAGCACCGGGGGGCCGCGGCGGGGCCGGGCCCGGGTGGGGCCTGCGGAGCGCGGGGGGTTGCGCGGAGCCTGCGGCGCCTCTCGGGGGGAGGAGCGGGGGCCGGGTGGGGAAAACGCGGTGGGATTCCCGATGGAAGCGCTGTTGGGAATAACGCGGGGACCGAGGCTCCTAGCACAGCCGTTCCGGGCGGTGGCTGCTCCGCTGCGGCCCCGTCGGGTGTTGGCCGTGGGGATGTCTGCGGCCGGAGGCGGGCGGCTGTTCGTGGGAGGCTGTACATGGGAGGTTGTACATGGCAGGCTGTACATGGCAGGCTGTTCTGCTCGGGGACAGCGTGCCCAGCACAGGGACACACACACAAAGTCCTTAATTAATTAATTGATGGCGGGGATGACTGATGCTTTTCAGATGGGGCTGGACGGAGGCTGGGCTATCTGGTCCACACCAGACCTCACCCAAGGTTGGACCAGATGATCCTTGAGATCCCGCCCAGCGGGATGGTTTCCCCGTAGGGCCCAGGCTCGGCTGGAGCACCGTCCTGCGGGGGGTCCCTGCTGCCAGCGCCCCGCAGCTGCCACGTGTGCCCGTGGCTGTGGCTGAGCTCTCTGCTCCACGCTTCTGCTCCTGGCAAAAACACGGAAGGGAATCGTTGCTGTGGGAGCAGACGGGCGGTGGAAGCAAATTTATTAGTAAAATTCTCTGATTTGCTGGGTTTTGGGTAAAGTAGAAGACAATAGACTTAGCAGAGTCAATCAGAGTGAGTTGGACAGGTCATCAATCCAGCTCTGGCCAGCAGGATGATGTGGCCCTAACTTCCTGAAGGAGCTTGACAATGAATGAGTTTGATTTTTGCCATTAGAATCACCTGTACAATTACCCCATTGTAGAAACCCTTTGTAATTAATAGTTAACTAGCAAACCTCCATAGGTATCTCTCTGGTCAAAGTCCAACTTGAAGCCATGCTGGAATTTCTGCCATGGAAACGAATGGCAACTTACTGGGCCAGGATTCATCCATGGGGCTGGTGGAGCTGCAGTGACAGCCCCGGGGTCCTCCCTGAGCATCCCAAGTCCCCTTGGGCTGGTCACTCCTGGTGAGACACCTCAAGTGCCCATGGCACTGAGCCCACCAAGCTGGCAGCAGGAGGGTCAGACAGAGGAGGGCAACACCTGCCAACATCCAGGGCAGGGTGTTGTGGTGTGGGCTGTTTCTGGTGGGAAAACCCTTGAGGAATAACCTTTGGAAAGCAACTTTACTTGGTGCTGTGACAATCCCTGAGCTGCCTGACAGTGTAACTCACACTCAGCGTTCGGTGCCTCGTGTGCCAGGAGGGAATCACTTGGTTTTCCCTATGGAGCAACGATGGCTCCGTCCAGCCTCCAGAGGAGGGTGGCTGGCAGCTTTCCCTGCTGTGCTCAGTGTGTTTCTGCTCTGTTCCCTCTGGAAGCTGACGGAGCTGTTGCAGTCGTACGCAGCCTCCTTCAGAGACCCCCTGATGCTGCAGCCCCCGGCGTGGTTCAAGGCGTTCATCTACTGCGAGCTGCTGCTGCAGCTGCCGTTCTTCCCCGTCGCTGCCTACGCCTTCTTCAAAGGTTGGTGTGGAGCCAGGGTGCCAGCGTGCCCCGTGCAGGGTGCCCGTGCAGTGCCAGCTCTGTGCCCAGTCTCCGCCACAGAGCGAGGTCTGTCAGAAAACCTGTGACCCCAGGCTGTGGAGTCTCCTCTGGAGACTTTCCAGCCACACCTGGATCTGTTCCTGTGTGGGCTGCCCTGGGTGCCCCTGCTCTGGGTCACTGATCTCCAGAGCTCCCTCACAACCTATTCCCTGGGCCCTCAGCAGCTGCAGCCACTGACGTGTAACCAGCACCAGGGGCCGAGCTCTGGCTTGCTGCTGGGTGGATGAATGTGGGTCAGACCTGCCACGGAGCCCACTCCACAGTGGCACCGCTGTGTGATGGGTGGCATGTCCCTAGAGGCAGATGGTTTTCCTGGGGCTGCTGTGAGCACCTTTACAGTGCTGCCCATGGGGACTGAGGCATTCCCCTGCCAGAGGTGCAGCCGTTAACCTCGAACCCGCTGGACTCTGCTGGTGTCTGAGGAGCTCAACCCCATTCCCTTGCCTCTCTCAGGTGGCTGCAGGTGGATCAGGACTCCTGCCATTATCTACTCCACCCACGTGGCCACCACCCTGTTTGCCATCCTGGCCCACATCCTGTTCCACGACTTCTCCACGTCCGAGCCGCCGGGGCCGCGGACGCTCCACGAGCGGCTGCTGCTGCTGACGGTGTACGTGCCCTACCTGCTGGTGCCACTGCTGATTCTCTTCACCATGCTCTACAACCCCTACTACAACCACGTGGAGAAAAGGAAAAGGAAGTAGGTGCCCGGGAGGCTCCGCGCCCGGCGCCCAGTACCGGTTTTGGTTCAGACCCTTGTGCTGACCTTGCTCCTCTGGGACAATCCCTGGTTCAGACCCCGGGACAAACACCTGCTACCAGAGCCTCTGGCTCCTGCCTGAACATTCCACCTGGAGGGAGCTCCTGCTGAGAGCTCCCAACCCTCCCTCCATCCAGGGCAGCCGAGGGCTCCCCTCTCCCACTGCCGGTGCATTGGGAGCTTCAACAGGTCCATGTGTAACTCTGGTTGGCAGGGGGGGAACTACAGCTGGTACTTATCCTTCAAGCTCCCTTTTTTCCTAGGTGACTGTTAGAAAATGGCTTCGGTGAGAAATCTTGTGTCTTCCAGGAGCTTATCCTGCCCAATCCGCGCCCCCTTCCTTCCAGATTACACCTTCCTTTGCTCTGCTTCAACCCTGATTCTCTGTGGCTGTCTGATCGGTGATAAACGTGCCCCAAATCTGCCTTTGTGAATGCTTTCCAGTTTCCCCTCACGCCGAGGTGTCCTTCAGAGGGTGCTGAAGGGCTTCAGGAATGGTGAACGAGGATTGTGAGTGGCTCTTTTCCATGAAATCACTTCTGATATGGGAATAAATAACTGAACGCATTAAACTGCACTTGCTTTTCTTGAGGGAGTGACTGAAAGAGCTCGAAACACCCCTGAGGTTGTAGGCAGCTCACACAGCAATTAGGTAAGTTAAAGTAAATAAAACCTGCTGCCCTGAGGAGTTCTGGGCTGGTTGGGTTCAAGTTCTGAATCTGCTCAGCAGGAATCCAACCTGGAGATCACAGCTCCCTGAGATTTCTGCATTTCAGGACTTCCCTGTGTAAATCCAAACCCTGGTGGGGTGCTGGGGAGACCCTGCTGGGCTGTTGGCTGCCAGAGACACCCCTGCACTGCAGCTCCAGGCTGAGTTTAGATCCAGCTGCTGTTTCATGCCACCTTTGTAGTCCTGGTTCATCTGGTGTCACTCAGAGGGCTGGTCTCCCTCTCAGCTGTCACCAAGGCACCCAGGGAAGAGCTCTAGTGGCTCTGCCCGTGGGGACCCACCAAGGGGCCTCATTCTGCTCTTGGTCTGTGATGGAGCCCTTCTGTTACTCAGAAATCTCTGGGGTTTCTGCTGAACTCACAGAGAATCTGGTCAGTGCAGAGAACTGAGAACTGGCACTGCTGCTCATGTTGTGCCTCTGTGGAAAACACCAAGCACAGGACAAGCACTGTGACTGCCCAGGGAGCTGGAAGACAACAGCAGGAGCAACTCATTCTGGTCCACCCAGAAAGTCTGAAAACAATAATTTATTTCTTGATTTGAAAGCTGTACAATTCAAAAAAGTAAGAGCCACAGCATAGCACCAGTAGTGCCAACTCAACTGCAGTTTGAATTGGAGCCACTGACTGTACAAAAGGTATAAAATCCAAGGACACAACAGTCTTTCCTGGTCAGAGCCCTTCCTCCTGTGGGCTGGGTCACACTGTTCCCTTCAACCATCTCTCCAGTCACACACAGTGAAAAATTGCATATTTTGGAACTCCTCGAGATTCTGGAATGGTCAAGTTTCCAAGCTGGTTTGGTTGGGCTTTTTTTTTATCTTAAAATCACCTATTTCTGGAAAATGAATTGGTCAATGAATTCATTCTGGTCTGCTTCAATCTTACACAGAGTCTCATACTCCACCCGGTATCTGGAAGGGAAAAACAACAACAACAGGTGTTAGCAGCTGCCCCAGCCCTGCTGGTGATGGTTCAGCTCCTGGCTGTGGAGCAGGAGAGCCCCCAGTCACCCCAGATATGACCCTGCAGTGCAGGGGGCTGGGGGCCTGGCTCTGCAGCCCAGCACGGGGTGAGACTGACCCTCCTGCCCGGGCACTGCCCCCAGGGTGCTCCACACCCTCTCTACCTTTCCAGCTGCATCTTCTTCTCGGTGATCAGAGCCTGGAGTTGCTGCTCCTGAGCTTCTCTCTGCTTTGCTATGGACTTCAGCAAGTTCCGTGCACCGATGGCCTGTGGAGAGGGGAGGGTGAGGGGGCTTCACTGGGGTGGTCACCATCTTACCCCTTGCACTGCCAGGTGGTGGGTGCTGGGGAGCTGCAGCCACACAGGAGGGTGACACCTCCATGCTGAGTGGCTGCTGGGACACCAGGCAAGGAAGGAAAGTCCCTGACTCCTCTGGGAATAGAAACAGACCAGTGGTGACTGGCCCTGCAGAAAGAGAAGTTCTGGCTGCAGTTCCCACCCCAGAGCAAATAAGGACAAAGGGAATTACTGGTGCTCCTGCTAAACAGTAATTTCTATTTACAACAGCATGGAAGAAACCACCCTGGAAACACCTAAGAAGGTTGACAGGTGGTTACAGAGCTGTTCACTGATCTGGTCTCTAGAAACCACAGCTCCTCCCAGAGCCTCTCCTGCCTCAGAGGACAAAGTTCAACCAGTTGAAGTGATCAGAGCCCCCCTCTTCCGTGTTCTATTCATGTGCAAATCCAGAGTCAAGCAGCAGCAGCAGCAGGGCTGGAAAATGCAGGAGCAGTGTGACACTCCAGGGGTAGAGCCCCTGAGTTTTCATGCAGACAGACAGACAGACAGACAGACTGACATCAGTGCCATGGAACGGGCTGTGTGATGCTGACTGCAGCGGCTCCTGCAGTGAAAGGAGGGATGTGTTGAGGTGCAGCAAAGCACTCGGGTAGCTCACTGCACTGTACCTTCATCTTCTCGCTTTCCGCAGCTTTGGCCAGTTGATCAACCAGCTCAATCAAGCTGCTGACTATTTTCTGAAATTCCACTATTTCTGCAAAGAAAAACAGCGTCAATATTGCAGACACCCCCGAAGCAGCTAGTGCTACACGTTCTGCTCTTAAGCTGCTCGGTTCTTTCACAGCCCCTGCTCTAAAGCAGATGTTACTGTCCCGCCCGTTAGCACACGGGCTATAAAGGGGGTAAGAAAACCCCCCGAGTGTCCCCGGGGGTCACCCCGCTGGCCTCACCCGCCGCCCCAACCCTCCCCCGGATCCCAGCGGAGCCCAGAGCCCCCGGAGAAGCGGACACAGCCTGCGGGGACCCGCTCGGACTTACTGTCGAGGAAGGCCCGGCACTCCTCGCGGAGCTGCGCCGTCTGCTGAGACACCTCCGGCTCCAGCACCCGCAGCTTGTTCAGCTCGTCGAAGTGCAGACCCGCAGCCCCCAGAGCCGCCTGAGCCATCGCCCCGACCCCGGCACCACCGCCCTCCCCGCGCCAGAACCCCCCGACCCGGCACCCGCCGCCTCGGAGGAGCCGCCGCTGCCACGGCGACCGCCCCCGAGAGACGCGGGACACGCCGGGAGATGGAGTCCCGATGACGGGAACCGCGGGACACGCCGGGAGATGCAGTCCCGGTGACAATGCGGGGCACGGCGGGAGATGCAGTCCCTGTGGCTGTGCGGGACACTGCGGGAGATGGAGTCCCGGTGACGGGCACCGCGGGACACGCCGGGAGATGCAGTCCCGGTGGCAATGCGGGGCACGGCGGGAGATGGAGTCCAGGTGGCAATGCAAGAGATGGAGACCCGGTGGCAATGCGGGGCACGGCGGGAGCTGCAGTCCCGGTGGCAGTGCGGGGCACGGCGGGAGCTGCAGTCCCGGTTGCGGACGCCGCGGGTCCCGCCGGGCGCTGCCCTTTCCGGAGGCGGCAGAAAGCGCGTCCGGGTTGGGGGTTCCAGCGGGGCGCGGAGGAAATGAGCTCAGCCCGGGGCTGGCGGGCGGCCGCGGGAGGGTGAGGCACAGCGGGGCCGCCGGGATAGTCGCTCCCGGGGCTCTCCCGGGTCTCCTCTCGCCGCGGCCGGGAGCGAGCGGGACCTGCGGGTCCCACCAGGCCGGGCCGGGCCTCCGCTGGGGGATCAGCCTCTGTTCGCTTCTGCAGGTGCCGCACCGGCCTCTGCGGGAAGGGAAGCGGAGCCCGGCGTGAGGAGCCTCTGCCCGGCCGCGCTGCAGCGCCCCGGTGGGTACGGCCTCGCTGCGGGCCTGGCCTAGCAGGGCCCGGGGCCCGCCCTGACAGGGCCCGGGGGTGCCGGGGAGGGGCCGGGGAGTTCAGGGCGGCAGCAGCGGGGCCGATGTGGCCGCGCTGTGCGGGGGGATTCCGGTGTTTTCGGGTCTCGAGATTGTTCTTGCCATGGAAGCTCGGGTGGGAGCGTTTCCCGTGCCCGGGCTGCCCTGTCGGCTCCGCAGCTCTCCCCACGGAGCTGGGAGGGAGGGACGCAGAGAAAACCCCTCGTGTTAATGGGGCAGTTAAGGGTTGGGGTCCTGTGACGGCAGAAGCTTCCTCGGGATCCCCTTAGCGGGGCAACGGTGCCCCCTGCCCGGGCCCTGTTGTCTGGGGGGGCAGCGGTGCCCCCTGCCTGGGTCCCTTTGGGGGGTTGGCAGCGTTGCCTCCTGCCCGGGGCACTCTGCTCCTGCTCAGCATCCTGCTGCTGCTCACAGAAGGGGCAGAACCGCCTGGCATTGATGCTAAGGAGCGTGCCCAGGCAGTTTGAGGCTGGATTGGAGAGCTCTGCGTGTGTTGGAATCAGGGCTGGGTGTTGCAAGGTGTCTAGGGTGGGCTGAAGGCAAAACAGCTGGAAGCCCAGGAGAGCTCCTGTGTCCCTGGGAATGCAGCTGCTGAGAACAGCTCAGCCTTGGTCTAGGTGACCCTGCTCTGGCAGGGGGGTTGGACTAGATGATCTTCTAGCTCCCTTCCAGCCCCTAACATTCTGTGATTCTTGGCTCACCCGGGCACGGGGAGAGGTGTCCTTGGCACTCCACTCAGGTGGCACCTTGGGCTTTGTGTTTCTGCCGTGAAGGGACATTTGTGGTTTCTGCACCAACACCCCGTGTCTGTGTTGGCAGGACCCGGGGTTATGAGCTCCTGTGCTCCCCCCAGCTCGGCTGCTGAGCCCTGACCCTGCCCAGCCACGGCGGGATCCGTCAGGCCCACGCTCTGCAGGGTTGTCATCTACCTCCAGAAGGAGATGTCGGGCGACACGTGTCTGAGCCGCGCCCTGTGTCCCGCCGGGGGGCCCAAGGCCAAGCCCTGCAGCCTCGGCGGGGGCAGCCCGGGGAACAAGTACGTGCGGCTGAACGTCGGGGGCTCGCTCTACTACACCACGGTGCAGGTGCTGACCCGCCACGACACCATGCTCAAGGCCATGTTCAGTGGCAGGATGGAGGTGCTGACGGACAAGGAGGGTAAGGGGGTGTCTGGTGCTGTCCAGAGCTGTCACACTCGGTGGTCGTGCACGCCTCTGAGCTCGGTGAGGGGTGTGTTCTGAAAATAACTGGGAACATTAGGCATCCGACACCCACTGCACCCACGCTGTGCTGTGCAGAATGTGCTCCTTTTGGTGCTGAAAGGGACGAGCACACGGAGTGTCTCCCTGTCCTGCCATGGCAGCTGCTGTGCAGACTGTTGCTGTTGTCACCAGGGCTGAACAGACAGTTTGTGTGCTGTCAGCTCAGTGCTGTGCTGTACCATTCAGATTCCATGTATGGAGTTTTTTCCCCTCTCCCAGCACTGTTTTTCCCCCCGTGGCTCATGCTGTGGCAGTTTAGCTGTCAGTGGAGTCACGTGGCACCTGCTGGACACTGACTTGGCATTCCAAAAATCCCTAATAAATCAAGGAGAGGAGGAGGAAGAGGCCCCATCTCAGCAGTGGCTGGGAGTGCTTTTGTTTGCCTCTCTGTAGGAGTCCAGGGGAAAGGACACCTTAGGAAGGAGGGTTGTGCCGTGGAGAGGCTGACACTTGGTTTCTCGTGTGCAAAAGCTGCTTTTCTGTGCCTAGGTCCCAAAATTGCCCTTTTTTTACCAGCCTTCCACACCGTGGAGAAGGGTTTGGTGCTGTGTTAAACCCTCAGCCTGGGTGCTTCCCACACTGCCATTGTTTGCCAGCGAGTCAGACATCCTGTTTCCTACTGGATGTGACTTCTGGGATGTTTTTAAAGTGTCTGTCAGCTGCTGTTTCCTGTGCTCCATCCCCTCTGCTCCCTCGGGATGCCTCTGTCCTGTTCTTTGCTCCTGTTTGGAGACTGGAATAGCTTTTTGTCCCCTACTGGCTTCTCAGGGCTAGTCTACCTTCCAGCATTTCACTTCTCTCTCTCCTAACTCAAACCCAGCAGCAGGTGTGGTTGGAAACCCACCAAATCCTCCTCGTTACACCACAGAACTTATCCCAAGTCTCCTTGAGAATTCTCTTCCAGTCTTCCTTTGGAGGTGAGTTT
This sequence comes from Corythornis vintsioides, assembly GCA_025447755.1. NCBI lineage: Eukaryota > Metazoa > Chordata > Aves > Coraciiformes > Alcedinidae > Corythornis > Corythornis vintsioides. The sequence continues at coordinate 53,934 of JAOEGS010022308.1, read as the reverse complement.
CTGATTGCCCAGCACTACAGCACAGCAGCAGGTATCAGGTTTATTCCATAGGAATACAGCACACCCTGTTTTGCTGGGATTGTGACAAGCCTGTACATAAAAGAAGCAGCCTACAGAACAAATTTATTTAAGGTATGAATAGTCTGGAGAGCCTGTTAAACAGGTGTAAATGAGACTTGCTGTAGTAGCCAAGTGGCCCATTCCATTGATCAGAACCAAATACAAGATGAAGATATCACAGATGATGATTCTGGTCAGGCAGCCACTGATCAGCTGATAAGGGCAGGCAGGTTCCTGCAGGAATTTTGGTGTCTCAGGGTGGGAAGTCATTGAGCTGAGACTCTTCCTTTGGGTGCTGGAAAGGAGTGAGGACTCGTGGGAGGTGCCAAAGGAGCAACTCACGTGTTGGGTCTGGTCTGCAGCCAGCTCCAGTTTGATCAGAGTCATCAAGGGTTGCAGGGAATGACCCAGGATGAGTTTCCTGGGCAGCTTTGGGAATGGGGCCTCTCTGAGGAGCTTTCTCTCCCTGGAGAGATGGAATGATGCTGGTTGTTTTTCAGGCTGGATCCTCATAGACCGGTGTGGGAAGCACTTTGGGACAATCCTCAACTATCTCCGAGATGACACCATTGCTCTTCCAAAGCACAGGCAGGAGATCAAAGAGCTGATGGCAGAAGCCAAGTATTATCTCATCCAGGGCTTGGTGGACATGTGCCAAGCAGCCCTGCAGGTGAGAACTGGAAGCAACCTCTACAGTTGTTCATGGGTGTTCTGCTTAGCAAATTCCTGTCGTGGCCCCAGAGGTGGCACCCAGCTGTGGGTGCAGGAGAGCATGGAAAGCCAATGAGGCAGCAGTTGGATGAGCTGCTGAGCTGGGTGCTCATCCAGCACCTTAACCAAAGCCATGGCTCCCTTGGTGCACACCAGAGATGCTGCAGAGCTTTGAGTAAGAGATAAAATTCAGTTTCTGATCTTAATGGAAGTGCTTCCAGAGCCCTGTGCCCTCATGGGCCAGCCTTCCAGGCCAGGGGTGCCTGTGCCTTTGGTGTGGTTCAGGAGCTGGTGGCACCATCACAGCTGTTTTCTTTGCAAGGATCATCCCCTGGCTGGGTTTTGTGTATCTGCCAAGGAGATGCCTGCTGTGAGAACAGGTAAATCACAGAAAACAACAGAAACTGCTGACAGTCTGCCAGTTAAGTAGAGGAGCTGGTTCTTTTCTGCTTCTTTTTAAAATTATTTTATTTAGGAAATAGATAGTGAACGAGTTCTTGTGTGAAATCAAATTAAAGCCATAAATTTATAGGAAACTTATTGAATAAACATTATTGTTTTGAGCATATGTTTTAAAAGACCTTATAGCATTGGTCTGAATTTCCCCCAAGTTATGCCATTCCTAATCAGATAATATTTACAGGCAGAAGGGGCTTGAATCTTTGAAGACATGGTAATTTTTCTTTTCAGTTTGAATTGTAATGGAGAAAAAGGCCCCTCTGGAAGCACTGAGCACTTAATGACTTTTCTTTCTATCAGTTTTGCACAGAGGCAAGCCCAGAGCAGCTTTAGTGTCTTTAGGAGTCCCTGTGCAAATGATGGAAATCAGCTTGTGCTGTGAGCAGCTTGGCCCAGATGTGGTACCTGCACCTTACTAGTGGCCTCAGGTTGTGAAATGACAAAACTTGATAATTACTAAATGCCTCCCACACCAGGTTCAACACACTGCTTGTACCCACTGGAAGAGATGCAAA
>JAOEGS010022308.1:23863-34945 GCA_025447755.1 Corythornis vintsioides | reverse complement strand
TCTGGGCTGTCCAACTGCAAACACACAGACAGCCTCAGTTCTGGGCTGTCCAACTGCAAACACACAGACAGCCTCAGTTCTGGGCTGTCCAACTGCAAACACATAGACAGCCTCAGTTCTTGGCTGCTTTTTCCCCCCCTGCTTCAAACTGAAGCCTTCCCTGGGGGTGATGCTGGGTGGTTGGAGATCAGCTCCCCAAACTCTTCTGGATCTCCCAGAATGGAGCATGTGAAGGCAGGTATACCCAGTGTGAACTGATGGCAATGAAGAGGTTAAGAGGAGTGGAAGTTAGGTTTGGCTTTGGGGATGAGTGGGCTGTTCAGACAGAGGGAATGACAGTCACTGGAAGCCACAGGCAGTCACTACCTGTGCCAGTCACAGCACTGCAATACAACTGGTTGTGCCATGCATGGTCCTGATGTATGCAGGGCTAGTCCTTCTCCAGCCTGCTTGCTGTTGCCAAGTTCTTTTCCTTACAGCTGAGGAGGATTTGCCCATCCCTACACATTCCCTGCAGGAATGCCAGATTTGGCCGTGCTTTCTGGCTAATGGTTTATTGCTGTTCAGAGACTGTAGCTGTTTCCTCCTCTCTGGTTTTGCTTTTGCTGAATATTCCCTTTTAATCTACTGTATATTTCTACTGTACAGATGAGAAAAAGTGAGGAGAGTGGTCCTGAGAAAGGAGCAGGTGAAGGTGCCCTGTGCCAGTGCCCACGCCACAGGCTGCCTGGACCTGTTGGCTCTTCAGAGCTCCCAGTACTGTGTCTTGTGCTGTTCTGCTGGGTGCTCTTGCTGCCAGAATCTGCCTGGACCAAGTTAGGAGTACTGGAAAATCTTCCTATTTCTCCCACTGTGATGCCAGTTGGTTTTGTGTTCTGAATTGTGTAGGGTCTGTAGAACTGGTGACGTTCTGTGAGCTGCCCTATTATTGATTGCCCAGCAATCCTGCCTGTCAGGAGCATTCCAGCCTGCAGCTGCTTACAGGGTAGCACTTACTAGCTCTAGCCCAGGTGAAGCTGAAGGGTCTGCTCCTGCTGCAGCTAATTGAAGGGAGATTGTTTCCAGTGGATTTGGCTAACAGCTCCTGGCTGGGGCTCTCCTGTGTGTGCAGTTCTGTTCCCTCCCCCACTTTGGTTCCATGTGTCTCTTCAGGAGGTTTTTCCCTTCTATTTAAAATTAGATTGGCTCAGTACATGAGTCACTTTCAGTGAATCTTTGTTATAAATATAGAAATCTTGTGAATCATTTTACTCTCCTGCAAGGCTGAGTTTAGCAGGAGTCTTTTAAATACTTGGTAGCTGATTTTGAGGGCCTGTCTGCATCAGTCACTGAAAATTTCCTACTTCTCCTAGGCCCCAAACAGCAGAAGGTGACAAGCAGTGTGTGCCACATTTCCCACACCCTTCCAGCTACTCTTTCATCCTGTCTGGCTTCTGATCAGCTCTGGGGCTGGGAGCTGTGGTGCTGGCTTTGGGCTGCGTGCAGACTGCCTGACCTGTGCCACCCTGGGAGGCAAAGTGCAGATTCCTTTGGGATGCAGGGTGCTGTGGAGTGGGTTTCCCACTCAGCACAGAGAAATGGCCAAGCTCTGGGGTGTCCATCTGTGTGGACAGGCAGTCCTGCTCAGCTGTGATGCTGTCAGCCCAGGGGATCTGGTGCTGTCTCCCTAGCAACGGGAGCTGACAGGGCCTGACGTAGGGACTGGGCCTTGCTGGCCCTGGAGATGCTGCTGCTGCTCCCACCCCTTCCCCAGCTCCCCTGGAGCCTTCAGGGCTGCTCATCTTCTGGCCAGACACACCAGCCCTTCCCAGCTTCTCTCTGCTCCATTTACCCCAGCCTCAGCTGCAGTCCTTCCCTTTCAGAGGCATTGGAAGTGTTTATTTTTTCCTTACCTCCATCTTCTTTAATTATCCCTGCTTTCCAAATCAGTTCTAAAGCTGCTTTATATGGAGCAGACTTACAGACTGGAAACCTTTTCCTTCTTTTAAACCCAGGCAGAAGATCTGCTGTTTCTGGGTGTTGAGTTGCTGTTCTGATTGAGATTTATTGAGACTATTCAGTGTAAAGCCTGCATCTGCATGTGCTGGGCTGGCAGAGAAGGGGAACAGAGCCTCTCCCAGGAGAGGGGACCAGAGACCTTGATCCCCTTGACCAAGCTGTGCTAGCCTCAGGTTGTGTTGTTTCCATTTCCATTATACTTATTTTCTCATTAACTGATGAAAATTGCTGTGGTCGGGTTTAGTTTTGGTTTTGTTCTCTGGGTAAAGCTGTGTTTAAATATCCCAGATCTAAAAGGACAAAACCCATTGCACAGTCTGCCCAGCAAAGCACTGGGAAAGGTGGTACAGTTTGTGTTCAGAGCTGGATGGAAAGTTAAACAAAGGTGTGTGTGCACTGTCTGTGCCTGCAGCCCTTGGAGCAGAAGCAGATGTGGTCACTGTGCTGGGGCAGGGACACGAGCCCAGGGCAGGGAGCAGTCCTTCAAGCAGTGCTCTTTCTCCAGGGGAATAATGTGCTGGTGAGGTGACCTGGGGGCTTTCAGCTGCAACCCAAAGCAACAGGTTCTGCCTGAGCAGGAACCAGAGCAGACCTGCCCAGCTCCAGCCTGGTCTCCTCCAGAAGCAGCTGCTTTGAAGCCCTTGGCTGTTGCTGGACACAGCAGGAGAGGAGGTGGCCGGGTGAGGAGTTTAGTGTGTGTACCTGGGCTTGGGGGAGTCATCAGAGATGTTTCCTTCTTGGAAAATAAGCAGAGGGAAATGTTGACCTGTCCCAGTCAGCAGCTCCTCACAGTGAAGGCAGTTTCTGAGGAAGAGAGTGGTTCCTGGTCCCTGGGAATGTTTAGAATTGATCCAGTGGCATGATGGCAGCTCCTCTGCAAAACCCTTGCTAGGGTTGGGCTGTCCATCAGACAGTTCCACAGCCACTCCCCAGCTGCCATGAGCTGTCTCCCAGCTCCCCAAGCAGCCGAGTTCTTCAGCATCCCATTCACTGTGGGGTGGTGGGCAAGAGAGGAGTTGTGTGGCTGGATTTGTGTTGGATTTGACCTGCTTTCCCTGAGACCAGCTGGGATCTGAAGTTTCAAGGTCTGTGTTTGTAGGAACACAGTCAGTTTCAGCTGAAATGATGGCCATGTCTCTGTCAAAGCTGCTGGTGGAGAACCAGGAAACCTTTGCACACAGCTGTGGCTCCTGGACCACCTCCCCGGGGTGCTTCAGGGATGGATGGTGTGTGTGAGTGCCTGGAAGTGCTGCGTGGGAATCCAAGCTGCTAACATAGAGGGTTAACCACAGAAAAATGTGGTTAGTTGTGGGACTGTTTTCTTCCTTGGTCTTGTGATGACTTGTTATCCCATTTTGCACAAAGATAATTGTGTTGGAAAGGGAAGATCTAATTAGGACCCAACGATTGCATGATGCTGGAGCTGCTGTTCTGTTTTCTCCTGTTCAGGACCTGAAATCCAAGCAATTACCAGAGTCACCAAACATCACGATTGCCAGCCCCAAGAAATGAAAAATCATGAGTCAGAAATCTTTTCCTTCAAGGCCCTAAATAACAAGAGCGGATTAAAGTTCCTGACAGGAAAATAAAGCAGATTGAGGAATAGAAGTGTTATTTCTTAACTACATGTCTTAATACAAATTCTCAACATATTTCCCACATACTATCCAGAGATGCTTGCCCAGTGCCATGCTTCACGATGGCAAAGCTTGCAGAAGAATATCAAATATCCACAGACTTGCATTAAAATCATGGAAGGCAGCAATAAGGGAAAAATCTTTGTTTTTCAGGTGAGAAGTTTGTTCCTGGAGAAGCCTTTTCTCTGCCTCCTATTTCAAGTATGGCCACAAAGTGTTAACAGATGAAGGGAACAGGAGATTGATTTGGAGCTAGTCTGGACTAAAATGATTCTGTGGTTCTATTTTTGGAGTGTCCTGGGTGTCCACACAACAAGCTGTTCCCATCAGTTTCCGTTGGCATTCCAGCCTTCCAGTTCCTCTGAAAACAAGCCCTGTTAGGAAGAGATGCCTTATGCTCTGGGGTTTTGAGGTGGTTCTCCTGGGGCTTCTAAACTCCTAGCTTTGACAAAAAAAATGGAACAATTCAGCTGCTTTTTTTCCCTAGCTGACAGAAATGTAACTTATTAGAAATAGCTGTGAATAACCATTGTCCAGACAGTTCAATAATTCTCTTGGCTTTCTGCTCTTGGCATTGGCATTTAAAAAAATGCAGTTAATCTGCTGTGGAAATGCAGGTCTCCAGGAAAACATGAGCCTCTCTGTGTGACTGCTCCTCTTTGCAAAACAAATGGGGCGTTCTCAGCGATGAATAATGCCTATAAAATAGTTTACAGACATTCTGCCTCACTTCATAAACACTTGAGCCTGAAGAAAGCACCAGAGATGATCATGACTGGGGGGAGGCAAATGTTTTTTCACACGAGTTGTAAAAGTTTTTGATTGTGGTTTAATGAGTGGTGTGCTGGGGTTGGGAGGGGGTGAACTGGAGTGTGAATAGTAGCTCTGGTGTGAAATCAGTTTTGAACTGCATGGTTTTTTTAGTTTAACTATATTAAAGTTTTTTTTTTTAACTATGTTTAGTTTTTTTAGGTTTTTTTTTTAGTTTAACTATGATGTCTCATGCTTTTTAGAGCACTCTGCTGCACATTTGACTTTAGTACTGGGCCGTGGAATTCAATCATACTCAATTATTTAGAGAAACCCCAGTAATTTCGATTTACCCTTAATAATGTTTAATGGCAACACTGCCATTTTCTGAAGGTTCTTGAGATACTTGAAGCTTAATGATCAAGGTTTTAAAGAGGAGCTGTCACCAACTTCTAGCCTTGATGTTTCCCAGACAGAGCTATCCTTAGAACTGAGGATTGTCCATTTAGATTACTGTTTTTTTTCCCCTCAGGGATGCCTGTGTCTTGTCTGTGGCAGAACAAAACACAAGTAGCTTGAGTCCAAGTGAACTGAACCATTAAACCAGACTTGCATGTTCAGTTCCCAGTAACAGCTTTATCTTGCTTCCAGGGAGAAAAGGTGGTTTCTTCTGATACAGAATCAAACCAGTTAAGTAGAATGTTCAAATTAATTCTTTCTTTTATTGTCTTGTTTTTTCCCCCCACTTTTATTTAGCAGTGATTCTCCTTTCACATGAAACCTCCAAAAGTGAAATGGAAAAGGTTTTCTCTGGTAGTCACCAAGTGCAGTTCTACTGATGGACTCTTCAAGGCAGAGACTGTCTCCCTCTGGACAGTTGCACAGGATTTAGTTCTGTGAAGTCTAGATCAGAGAGAACATCTGTGTGCTGCTGTGAAATGAAAATACTTGGTGTTCTTCTAGATCCCATCACCTTGGCATCTGCCTTGGCATGGACTCGAGTGATTTGCTGTGCAAGTGCCTTAACAAACACTAACAGAAGTAATAGGTGCTTTCAGAGGCTTCATTTTGCAGCTTGAAATGAAAATGAAATTAAATATGAAAACAGGTTGTCCTCCCAGGGGATTTAACATTTGACATCTTGGCTTCTCAGCTGCCCCTTCAGAAGAACCACAGCAGAAAAACCTCTGACTCAGCAGAGCTGATGTTGCTCTGATAGAACCATGGCAGGGCTGCTGGAAATGAGAAGGTAACAAACACACCAGGCTCACCCTGAAGCTGCAGGCTTCAGATGCTCACAGCCTGGGGTGGAATGGAAAATGGGTATATGCTGAAAGAAATTAGTGAAGTCCCCCATCAGGCAGGGAAGAGGCAGCAGCACAGTTGCTTTGATGCACGTAGCTCCTGGGGGATGCCTGGTACAAAGCAGGAGCTGTACTGACCAGCTGAGGCCTGGGGTTGTGGTTATAAAGAAACATTTAATTGGACTTCACTTCTTGCACTCTTGCTTCCTCCTGTTGTCTGAAGCCTTTTGTTTGTGTCTTTGTACTGAGGGTATGTCCTGAGCCTGGGTGGCACACGAACTCTTTCATGCAGAGGTTGATGTGCTTAACCCTGGGAGTTAGGGAGTGATGGCAAATATCTTTATATTATACCCTGTGCTGTGGAATTTAAGTCACAGAGCCAGAGCTCTGAGCAAGCTGCCAGTTCAGAATTAATCCCTTTGTTCTGATGGGCGAGGGAACCCTCCCAGCAGGGCTGTGGTGGTTGCCTGGGTTCAGTGGCTGGAGCCCAGGGGAGGCAGATGAGGGAGAGCTTGGCTGGCTCAGCTCCCTCCTCTCCCTGCCCCTGTCCCCTGAGCACACTTGGATTTTCTGCATGAAGTCCCTTGTTGGCAGTGCAGCTGGATCTGGAGAGTTTAGAGCCCTTGGCAGCTGCAGACAGGCTATCAGATGGAGATTGAGATTTAAACACATCCCTGATACTGGGTTTTCTGCTTCTATGAACCACACCAGGCAGTCCCCTTTGGTCCAGGGAAATTCAGTGTCTCCTCTGCAGTCATTTGCTGCTCAGCAGGTGTGCAGGTACAGCTGGGTACCTCCTCTGCTCAGCGGGCATTTCTCAATGAGTGTAGCTTGGCGATAAAGTGGGTTTCAAACTGGGCAGGTCTGGGATTAGCTGGGTATAAAGCAATAGCAGCTGGAGATCATGAACATCAGATTGCTGCCTTATCATCCTCCTCTTCTCACTTGTTCTTATTTTCTTCAGCCTCATGAATTCAATTCCCTGTGCACAGTTTCCATGAAAACAAGGTATTTAGCTGCAGTATTTCTTCCTGTCTAAGGAAAATCTCATCTGCTATATAAACCCCATAAATAATCCTTCCAGCCCCCTCCCTCGAGCTCTTTCACATGCCATTAAGTCACGTCAAGATTTTCATAAAGGCAAAAAGGGAGAAAACTGAACCTTGACCCTGCAAGAAGCAGCCTCCTTGAAGTAATGAAAAAGCAGCATTTCCCAAAGCTGGTTGAGGACTGTGAAGATTTGGATTTTAAATCAATAGCATATCTGCTCGTAATTAAATTCAGTGGTGGGTGCTGCAGGGGATGGTCTTCAAAACTGGCTGGAGTTGATGAATTTTCAGATGGCTGCTGTCAGCTGAGCCCTACAAGGGGATTACCTGAGCTGTGTTGGTTTGTTCCAAGCACAGTGCTGCCCTGCCAGTCTGTACATAATGAATACCTGTGTTTTTCTGTAGTCAGATTTTGTGTGTTTGTAGTTGTAAGTAGAAAGCAGGTGGGCTCAGGATGCCATTGTGCTGTGCTCAGAAAGCCTGCAGTAGTTATTTACCCTGTGTGTGCAGACATGTAAATAAAACCATGTGTTTGTGTGTAAACAACCTGTTCCTACACAAAACTACCCCTTGTCTTTCTGCTGTTACCAGCTCCTCTAGAACCAACTGAATCTTCATCTCTTTAGAGCATCAGATTCCAAAGAGGGAAGGGTGGGAAATAGGGAAAAAACTTCATTTTCCAGTCCCAAAGGTTCTTCCTTCCAGCTGTAACCCCTAAAGTATTTTGTGTGTTTGTCTTTTTAGGCAGTGATCTGAGCTCTGTGTTCTGCAGTTTGCAACTCCAGGGGGATTACCTGGTTTTGCTTTCTGAAAAGTCAAGTGTTTTGGCAGAAATCTGATTCTCTGACCCTCCAGATCTTTTTCCCCCAGAACAGGTCCCTGTCAGGATTATTTTTTCCCACCCCCCAGCTCCAGTGTGTGTTCTCAGTGTTGTCTCCATGGCTGGTTGGGTTCTATGGAGTGTGGTTTTAGTGGGTAACCTGTTGTGTGGCTTAACTGGATAAAAAGCACTGGGTGTTTGAAAGCTAATGCAGATGAGATGAGATGTGGATGTGCTCTGGAATGAGTCCCTTGTGAAAGGGACCAGTGGTCCTGCTACCCTCAGTCTGAGGGTGAGGAGAGTGAAGGGATGTGAAGGTTGCTCAGGCTGGATCTGAACCCTGAGCCCAGATCTGAGGGTGCCCCTTGCTCAGGGTGCACTAACCTCTGATCCTCTGGAACACACATTTTGTGTCAAGCCAGCAACTGGTTCCAGTGTCTCTCCCCTTGCAGATAACCCCTACACGTGTATTACAGCTGGCTGGGGACTGATGTTACACCAGGGCCCTGTGATGAGAAATATCACAATGGAATAATTAAATACGGGGGCTTTAGGGACAGTCAGTGTGGAAATTGCCCTCTGTGGCAGCTGTGACATTTATTAATAATTAAAGCTATGCCTGCTGTGCTTTTGACTAAATTTGTTTCATTAATATTTTATTGTTTTAAAGAAATGAAAAAACAGCCCACCCCACAACAGTGAAGGTGGGAAGAGAGCCTGTTTCCTAAGCAACAGCAATGCTCTTCTTCCCAGTTATTTTTAAAGGCAGGTTGCTTCATTTAAGATTTGGAACCAATTATTGCTGCATTGCTTCAGGCATCCGGAAAGCTGCTTTTCTTCTTTTTTCATTTTCTTGATATCTAATTGAAAGATGCAGCAAACCAGTACCTGGGTTGAGTCGTGGTGCTGGTTGCTAGACAGGATCTGTGGCTGGGATGTGAAGAACATCCTCGTGCTGTCGTTGCCCTTTGTTCTCCCCCTGCCTCTCTACCTGGCCTTGCAGAGCCCCCTGAGCAGCCACAGGGTGCTCAGCTGCTGCCTTGGGTGCTCAGCTGCTGCTGGAGAGAGTCCAGCACAGGGCACCAAGGTGCTGAAGGGAGTGGAGATCTCCCTGCTGAGGAGAGGCTGAGAGAGCTGGGGCTCTTTAGCCTGGAGAAGAAGAGGCTGAGGGGGGAGCTCAGCAGTGTCTGTCAATATGTTAAAGGTGAGTGTAGGGAGGATGGAGCCAGACTCTGCTCTGCTCTCAGTAACCAGGGGTTACTGGTGTTCTCAGGGCTGTGCCAGGGAGGAGACACAGTCACTTGCTGCCCATCTCACAGGGGACAAGGCTGAACAATCTGCTGCTTCCAGATGAAGCTGCTTGGAGATGAAATGCTGGTAAGTGCCTTGATCCTCAGTGCTGATGATGAGTCTTTGAAGTAGTCAAGGATGCTGTTTTCTCCCTGCAAAAAGGGGGATACATTTATTCATATTTTTTTCTACTTTTTATCAGTCTTATTTGTGTTTGGTTGTCTCGCAGTATATTGTTTACATGATGCTTGATGCAGTGGGGCCTTGTGCTGAAGACATCAGTTGAATGCTCTGAATGCTCAAAGGTTTTTGTTTATTAAAAGAAAAATAAAAGCTCAAAACCCAGCAACAAATCAGAAGAAAAACCCAAGTTCTTCATTACCAGTAAGTAGAGGAGATGAGCTATACCAGCTGTACTGCCTTCCCCAGGGCCTGCCAGTCTCCCCAGTTACTCTCCTGGAGGACAGGCTGGTGTGTGGAGGGTTCTGCTGTGTTTATTTGTCCCTGTTGTGTAGGTGCTGGTGGGGTCTAAATAAACATAGGACTAGGAAGGAGAAGAGAGAACTCTGACTTCTCTACCAAGACTGAATTTAGGGTATACAATTAGACTTGGCTTTGTTAACTCAGGTTAGTTGTATCTCAATAAAAATTATTAAAAATGAACAATTCCAAATCCCTAAGCCACCAGTATTTAATTCCACTGGCTGGCTCATGGGGAAATTAGGGCTCTCAGTGGAAACCATCTTCTGTCAGATTCTATCTAATGTTACTTAGCTTAAAAACACATCTGCCTTCAGAGCTGAAAGGCAACCAGTGGTGTGGTTGTCCCCCAGCACATCTCCAATGTGTTTTCTGGTGCTGCTTTCTGCACTCTAAGAGCAAATGGTTGTGCTTTCTGAACACGCATTAGGTTAATTTGTGCAGGGAGTGATAGCAGGAAGCCAATTAGAGCTTTCCTTTTTCCAGTGTGATAAGACACAAAATGTGAAGTTATTAGTACCTCATAAATGCTGCTTTTATTTTTTTATTTTTTTTCTCTTCATTCAGCAGGTCATAGCCTAGAAATACAAAGACCCAGGTAAGCAGGGCTGGGGGTGCAGGGGCTGTTTCTACTGAAGCTGTTCCATGCAGACACATCCTGTGAGCCCCCACTGATGAGCTGCCAGGGGAGCTCAGCTCAGGGGGTGTTTTCCACGTGCCAGTTGGCCCTGCCTGGGGGTGAGGTTAGTGCTCAGTGACTGAGCAGTGAGGACAGGTCTTTTCAGGTATTATGGGATTTGGATGCCATTAGGTATGATGAGGAGGGGGAGTCTCCAGGAACTGCTGAGCACCTGGAGGTGTTTGGTGTAAAACTCAATAACAACCTGTCTTCAGCATGAGCTGCTGAGTCCTGGGAGGGATGCAGTGAGTGTCAGAGCAGATGGAGTGTCATTTGCTGCTCCTAAGGAAAATTTAGCGTGGCAATTGTAGCTGTGATTCACTGCAGGGCTGCCTGCTGTCATTAAACACAGGAGCAGGGCTCATGTGCTGAACTCTTGGAAGGGTTTCCTGCCCGCGTGGGTTTCAGGGAGTGCACACCTTGCAATAAAGTTGGTTTTTTTCCCCCTCCCTATGAAAATTGGCCTGTTCTCCTTCATAGCTTTTTATGTTGACTGCATGAGTCATCTGCATTCTCCATTTAAAAGCTGATAGACAGGGAAGGCTTGGGGCTTTATTTTTTTTTTTTTATATGTATTTATCTTGTTTGTTTCCTGCAGCAGTTTAAATGAGAGCTGGTTGGATTTCTAGTGCACAGTCTTGCAGGGCTGAAATAGTGCAAGTGGGGTCTTTTACCAGTGACCACTGGAGCATGTTACAGTAGGTTTGCTAAATGAACCACTCAGGAGGAGCTGTAGGTCTGGCTGGGTTGCTGTCCCCTCTCAGGCTGCAGTAGTGTGATGTTTCCTTCCCACTTCTCAGGCCTTTGAATCTTTCTGTCCAAAGTGAGATGATGGGCTGTGTTGGAAGATGACACCAGTGGTTACACGTAGCCCTGGCTCTGGCTCTTGTCTCTCCTCACCCATCCTCCCCGAGGGGTGTGCTTGTCACGGCGTGGTGAGGGATGTGCAGGCAGCAAGTGGTGCCCTGGGAGCACTCTGTGCTTTGGTCTTGAACCTCACCTGGACAGGCTGGAGAGCTGGGCAGGGAGAAATGGAATGAGATTTAACAAGAGCAAGTGTAAGGTGCTGCATCTG
>JAOEGS010022308.1:5418-15436 GCA_025447755.1 Corythornis vintsioides | reverse complement strand
GCTCTCTCAGCCTCTCCTCAGCAGGGAGATCTCCACTCCCTTCAGCATCTTGGTGCCCTGCACTGGACTCTCTCCAGCAAATCTCTGTCTTTTCTGAACTGGGGTGCCCAGCACTGGACACAGTACTCGAGGTGGGGGTCTCACCAGTGCAGAGTAGAGGGGGAGGATGGAACTGTTGTTGGTTCATTCCTGATGGTAAAGCTATTCCTGTCCTCCCTGACCTGCTGTGACTGTGTGTGCACGTCTGTGTGTCTGTCTGTCTGTCTGTGTCTGTGTGTCTGTCTGTCTGTGCTAGATCCGCAAGCGACACTCGAGCGGCAGCACGTCCGACGACCGCTTCGCTGCCTCGGCCAGAGAGTACGTGGAGTCCCTGCACCAGAATTCCAGAACACACCTCTTGTATGGGAAGAACAACGTCCTGGTGCAGCCGGTGAGTGTGCTGGAGGACCTGCAGCCGCTGCCTGGACAAGGGGGTGGTGTGGGTCAGAATCCAGCCTGGGGCTTGTTGAGTACTTGCTTGACGCCTGGTCCTCAGGATGGTGCTGCCTTCCCACTTGACTCCCTTATGGAGGTGCTGGAATGTGTCCAGGGGAGGTGGGCAGATGGTGGAGCAGCTCCTGTGAGGACAGGCTGGGAGAGCTGGGGGTGTTCAGCCTGGAGAAGGCTCCAGGGAGAACTTCTGGTGGCTCCCAGGGTCTGAAGGGGCTCCAGGAAAGCTGGGGAGGGACTTTTGAGGCTGTGGGGCAGTGACAGGACTGGAGGGGATGGATTAAAACTAAAGCTGGGTGGATTCAGATCAGCCATGAGGAAGAATTTCTTCCCCAGGAGGGGGTGAGACCCTGGCCCAGGGTGCCCAGAGAGGTGGGGGCAGCCCCATCTTTGGCAGTTTCTCAGGCCAGGCTGGATGGGGCTCTGAGCAACCTGCTCTGGTGGGAGCCCTGGAAGGGGTTGGGGACTGGATGGGTTTTAAGGTCCCTTCCAACCCTGACCATTCTGTGATTCTATGCTGAGGTGGATTAGGATGTGACAAACACTTTCACTGCCTGACCAATGTGAATGGTGAAGTGGGCACGTAGGTAGGGACAGACAGACAGACTGGACTGTATTTCATAAAGGTTTCCCTCAGCAGTTCCTAGATAAGCACTGTTTGGAACTTGTGGGGCATGGGAAGACTGGAACAGGACTCTTCTAGTGGGCACTTGAGTCACCTGGATTGTCTGTCTGTCTGTCTGTCTGTCTGTTGCTTCTGTGAACAGAAAGATGACTTGGAGGCAATTCCTGGGTATCTCTCCCTTCATCAGTCAGCGGATAGTTTGACATTGAAATGGACTCCAAATCAGCTGATGAATGGAACCCTTGGAGACTCAGAGCTGGAAAAAAGGTAGTTGTTGCATTCAGGAAAAGATTGGAAGCATTTGTGGTGTTTATTTCTTGTGTGCATCTGGCACATATGTGGCATATCCTGGCAATATGGTGTAAGTGTAACGAGGCTGATTTAATTGGAGGGCTGCTGACTAGTGCGTGGGTTGAGGTGTCACACACCTTGGGTTCTGTTCCTGTTTTTCCATGAAATAAGCAACCTTCCAAAGGTCCTGTAATGCACTTGGATGTAAGTCCTTTTCAGAAGGAACAAGAGTCTGCTTTTCCAGGTGGTTGGGGAAAAAGGCTCAAAAAAAGGCTGCCTTCCATCATTACAGTTTTGGTCCCTCCCTTCAGAGGGTCACGGATCACTGGGCAGGCACAGCTAATTTCAGCCTCAAAAGAGGGACCTGCAGTGTCATTGTCTTTCAATAGATCATCTAATTTGTCATTCTGCTTCAGTAGAAAGACTGGTCTGGAAACAGGCAGGTGTGTCCTCAGGGAATGTTTCCTCCAGCCCCAGAACAGTGCTCTCAAATGCTTGATCCACACCATTCTTTTTCTAAAGCTTGGTGTGCATTTTTTAACAGAGCATTAATGAAGCCCTCAACCCTTGCCTTTACTGCTAAACTGATGAGGCTGCTCTCAGAGGGGCTTGGAGCTGTTTCCAGTGTTTAATCTCTAAGCTTGAGCCCTGGTGGGTTTCACACTGCTGCCCACAAACCATGTGTGCAAGGCAGAGCTGAACCTGGGCACCAGAGCCTTGTGGAGTCTGTGCCCCAGGCATTTTCATCTTGGCCTGATGCTGTTGTAGCATCATTTGGGGCTGTAGAGGGGAAGGGGGGGTGAAGAGGGAAAGGGAGATTATGAAGAGGCTGGTGCCAGATGTATCCACTTTGAAGAACTAGTTCCTTTGCTTTTTATTTAACTATTAATTTATCTTAACTGAAGCAATTCAATAAGCAGTTATTTACTTAGCGGAGTCTTTTTACTGGGTGCTTAGAACTGCAAGCACTCCTGAATATGGGGGGGGAAAAAAAAAAAGTAAGTAAACTTGTTTCTTGCACTTTTTCCTTCACTGTCAGTGTTTTCTGGGACTACGCGTTAATAGTGCCACTCAGCCAGATCGTCTGCATTCACTGCCATCAGCAACGTAAGCACAGCCTCCTCCTCCCTCCCAAAGCCCCTTTCTGCCTCCAGAAGGAAATTAAGAGCATCACTCGCTTATATTCTCTTGAAAATTGTCCAAGATGCAGAGTACTCTGCTTAAAATCCAGAGCCCAGGGTGGTTCTCCTTGTTTGTGGTCAATTTCTAGTGATAGAGAAGATAGATGAGAAAGATTTACAAGGAGGAATGTGACTTTAATTCTCACAAGAGTAAAGCTGACGGCCTCTGGTTGTGTCCATTAGGTTGGGTTTTATTCTGAATTGTGTGTCCTTTGTCAAGCCATGTTGTACACCAGAGACTTAGTTTAGTTATTCCTTTATTATCTATTGTATTTGTGTTCAGAGTCACTTTAAATGTTTCTCCATGAGGCCTCTCATAGTTTGCTTGTATCTCGAGCTTCTTTAGCACTGAGATAATCTCTAGATCACACTGTGACTTACAGAGGTTTATTTGCTGGGAGATGATCACATATAAAATGTACTTAGAAGGTAAGAGCAAAAAGAAGTTCTGATATAATGGTGTGGACACCCCTTGTCCTCCTTTGCAGCAGAAAGCAGATGGACACTTGTCTTGGTGAGTCAGGATGGAACTCAGAGACCACCACTGCACTTCCCTCAGGGAGGTCACCTCCTCGCCTTCCTTTCCTGCCTGGAAAATGGTCTTCTGCCCCGTGGTCAGCTGGAGCCACCACTCTGGTCCCAGCAGGGCAAGGTACTGCCTTTTGCTGAGCTGCTCACAGCAGGTGGGGCTGGTGTCTTTCTGCAGCTGGCCTCCTGCTCCACAGAGCCTGGGCACTGCTCTTTCTGCAGCTGGCCTCCTGCTCCACAGAGCCTGGGCACTGATCTCCACCCTAACCCTAACTCAGAGTAAAGTGGGAGGCCACATAACTCCATTTAGTCCAGATTGATTCTTAGTCTATAGAATTGTTCATACTATCATTTGCCCCTTGAGCTGGAATCTGCTCATGTATCTGAGCCCAGAGGATAGGGGCTGAGACTCAAAGGGGCTGGGACAAACTTGCTGTCAGAGGCTTGGGTTGTTGCCATAGCTGGTGGGTGGTTTGTAACAGAAAGCTGTGGATTAAGTACACAGAAAAATTGTGTTAGAAAGCCCTAAACCACCTGCTGTGTACAATTTGTTCTCTCCCTCTCCTCCTCCCAACACTGAAAACTTAGTTTTAAGATGCCAGGTACTTAGTGAGTTGTTCTCTGTTTGCCATCCTTACCTGAATGTTTGGAATCATTGTTTTTCCTAGGGTAAGGTGTTTCCCAAGCTCCGAAAACGGAACAGCAACAAGTCTGTGGACCTGGAGGAAATGCCAGCTGAGGACACCTCCACAGACTATGTGTTCAGAATTATCTACCCAGGACACAGGCATGATAACAGTAAGTGCCTTTGTTCTGCTTTGTGAAAACAAAAAAAACCAAACAAAACAAACCCAACCTAAGGAAACCTTCAAGCATTATCCTGGAAAGTACCTGAAGGTAACAGACAAGCCAGGTTTCTGCAGGGGATAAAAAACCCTATCACAGCATTTCATTGTGTGATCAACAGGTACAGCTTACTGTAGGTTTCCTTAATGCAGTGAAACTTGTTAACTTAGTGGATATGGAGCTGAGGTGGGGAATCTTATATTTATATTTACTCTGTTTTGCAGAGGAAGTTTTCAAAATACTCCCCTGGGCTTGCAAACTGAGACTAAAAGCAAAAAAGATTGCTTGGCTAGCCGAGCTCCTGAAGTGAGGATATTTTTATTGGCCACACTGCTTGCTCATAATGTTGATATTAGAAAAAAAAAAAAGCCAACTAAACTCAACTCTTAAAGTACCCCAAGAACTCCCTGGGCTAAGTTTTCCTGGCTTGGAAGCAAGAACTTAATGGATAAATAAAGGCCTTTCCAAGGAAACTAAATGAATTCCCAAGCACCAAACCACCTCATGTCATCAGTGACTACAAATTCCTTACATGCAAGAAGGCATTTGAGCTAGTTCTCAAGCAGCATGTTCAGTTTTATTCCCCTTGGCAAAGCAGCAAGAATTTCCCAGGAAGATCAGACCCTAAAGTTTACAGGGGATTTGGATTTACTGCTCATATTGGGACTTACCGGAGCTTAGAAAGCAGAAATCTCAGCTTGAACCCTCCTTACCCCAGGGGACTGGAGCACAGTGCTGGCCATGCTTTAGGGCTTCTGGATTTGCACAGGTAAGTCCGTGCTCACACTGGCAAAAGCCAGGTTCTGCCTGACCAGGAGTGCAGGTTCTGTGGGACATTCAGCACTCACCTGCCTGGTGTGCGAGGCAGGGAGGGCTCTGGCTCCTGCCCTGGGCCCCTCAGGGGAGGCTGGACCTCGTTTGCAGGGCCAGGAGGAGCTGGGGAGCAGAGTGGTTGCTGCCCAGGTGCCTCTGGCACAGGGTTTGGAGTGGCAGGGAGGCCACAGCGTTGGGCAGGGCGTGGTGAAGGACAGAAGCTGGCTGCAGCCTCGAATTCCCATGGAGTTTAGCTGAAGAGCACACTCAGCTGCTGCAGGCTGGCACTGGGGCCCTGCTCCACAGCCACGGTGCCAGGTGTGTGCTCTGGGGGCACAGGCTGTGTGTGATCAGCAGCTGGCTGTGTTTCTGGAGCATGCTTGTTTATTCCCATAAGAACCCCGTTCCTCACCCCCCTTTACAGGAGCTTGTGCCTTGAGGAAGAGGGCAGGATTCCTTTGTCTATCTGAACATGTCCTTTTGAGCTTTCCCACAGCATCCAGTGCTCTCTTCTTATGCTCCTCTTTCACTATTTTCTTTGAGCAGTAACTATTAACTACCACCACTTAGCTGCCAGCCGTTCTACCTCTGTTGACGATGATGAGGAGGAGGAAGATAAGCTACACGCAATGCTATCAATGATCTGCTCTCGGAACCTCACAGCTCCTAATAGGATGAAAGGTTTTTATCCTCCTCCCCCTGTGTCCCAGAGCTCTATTGCAGCTCGTTCCACTGGTGCATACAACAGTGTTGGCATTATGGCAGGGGAAACATTGAGCTCGTGCCACGAGAGCTGGAGGTGAAGATGAGTGTGCAGAGAGGCTGGGAATGCACTCACGACCTATGGGAACTGGAGACAGCCCCATCTTCCCTCTCTGAGTGTGTGTGCTGCTGAACAGACAAACCTTCTCCTTCTAGGGGCTTCCCACCCCACCTTCAGAAATGCTGGACACTAGAGCAGTTCCTCCCAGGAGGAAGGAGGAGTGTAACAGGTCTTTGTATTCCTCCTCCATGAGCTAGCTGTGTGTGGAGGAACAGACAGGCAAGGGCAGCTTTGTGCAGGGAGAAGGGTGAGCTGGGCAGCCTTGTGCAGGGAGAAGGGTGAGCTGGGCACCTTGTGCAGGGAAACGGGTGAGCTGGGCACCTCGTGCAAGGAGAAGGGTGAGCTGTTAGCAGCAGAGCAGTGGTGTGCTGGGCAGGGGCAGAAATGGAGCGTGCCTGTGTGGACAGAACAGGGCAGGAGTGCAGTGAGTCACAGGTTCAGCCCAGGGGTGGCTGAGGGCTGCTTGCTCCCACCTCTGCAAGGCAGCAGAGTGTGCAGAGGAGGTGGTGAGGAGCTGCAGCACCTTCTGTGGTCGGGTGCTTTCATTCCACCTCTCACATTCAGAGCCTGCTGGGTTTCAGATGATCAGCTGCAAGGCTCCCACCCTCCACAAATCTGTCCTCTGATTCTTCTCCTAAAGCAGCTCATAGCAGATGTATTAAGATTGTGTTTTCAAGCAGTGTATGCACTGCAAGCATTTGGAATCTAGTGGAGTTCCAGAGACCCAAAACTCCTTGTTTTCAAGGAGGCTGAATGGTGTGAACACCATTCCCCAGGCCAGGCCCCTCCTGCACAGCTTGCATTGTGAGGCTTGCAGTTGTTGAGAAGATAGGAGGGTGTTCTCCAGGCTTCTCCACCAGCTGATGCAGAATCTCCCTGCACTGGAGGCTCTCTGGCTGCAGCACAGCTCGATACCACCAGACTCAGCCCTGATACCTCTCGAGTGCTTGTGCCAAATCTGGTGTGCTCCTGTTACAACCAAACAACAGCCTCCACCTCTTCCCAGTAACGGGAGTGTATCAGCCAGAACAGAGCTGTCTCTGTTTGCAGGCTGTGAAGTAGCTGTCTGACATCTGCAGAGGCAGTGGGAAGGAGAGCAGCTGATTCCACATTTGGCTCTTGCCTGCATTTTTCACCTCTATGTTAGCACAAACATGCTTTTCCTGCTATTTCTGTTTCCTAAGGAAAACACCACGTGTCCTGGCTCCAGATAAGACACTCACACCTTTAAATAGCAGAGCAATGATTTTGGTTCCAAATGGGTGTTAGCCCTGCTCTGGAGGGACTGACTGTAGGAGGCAATAATTGCCCAGCATTGCTGTGTAGTGCTTCAGCTCTGCTTACAGAGCCTATGACCATGTGCTCAAGGAGATCCTCCTCGTTTCTTGTGGGCTGCCCACACACCCAGCCTGAGGTAGGAGCCCCTAGAAACTGATAAATCCTGGCCTAAGAGTTCTTGGCAGGAAAGGATGGAAAGAAACTCCAAAATTAATGTTGCCTTGGGGAAAAAAGATGCTGTGTCAGGAAGGTTCTGTGTGTGCCTGGACTGACTCTGTGTGGGATAGGGAAAAGGAGAAGGTCTAACACTGCCACATCCATCAGCTCTGGGATCTAAAGCATACCCCCCACAGTGAAGTCCTGAGGCATGGAGATCATCCCACCAGAGCAGCCTCAGACACCTGCCTTGGCTTGTCTGAGGTGGAAGGTGATGGTAGCTTAGGAAGATGCCTGTGGTCTGAGTAGTGGCTGTGGCTGAACTAGCCCAGCCTGGCCCTTGTCTCTCCAGCAGCACCTCCCAGTAATGACAACACTGCTGTAGCAGGTTTGCTGGCCATTTGCTTTCACATTTTGCAACATGCTCGACTTTTGCATGTAGCTGAAGTTACAGATAACACCACTACAATTAAATAAAAGATGCTGTTCACTCTAATTCTTCACTAATTCAGGTACCTTTCATCTGAATCTTTAGGTTCTGTGGGGTTCTTTCCTTGTTTAGCTAAAAAAAAATAAAAAATTAAGACTGAAAAACCCACTTTTCTTGTCTGTAGGGGGGAGGCAAAAGCTAATGATCTAAAAAAAGTTTGTCCAGTGGTTTTTATTTGAACCCAATGAGAAGCTGCAATAAATACTGGGTCATTCAGCTCCTTCCTGAAGAATTAAGGTGAAGAGCATTTTTGCATCACACTTTTGTTTTGTGAATTGAAATACACGTGGCTGCTTCCGCATGAGCCTGTGCTTTTTCTGTTAACTAATGTTTTGACTCCACTCCTTCCTCACCTATGCCCACTTTCCAATAGGCACCACTAAAATGCTTTATGCTGCCTTGACTTCAAATGCATGAGATGGTTTGGAATTGCCCCTACCACCACCCAACGTTTTCTGTTTGAAAAGCACGGCCCAGGGGACTGGATTTGGCTTTCAATTGTGAATTTAGTGACGTACAGTCTTAATGGCATTTGCCTTAATTTTAATCATGGGTGAGCTGAAAGGCCAGTTATTTATTATAAAACAAGAAACCCCCGAGCCCAAAGGCAGCTGGGAAAGCTGAAGAGCTGGAGCCAAGCTTTCTGAAGGCAGCTGGTGATTTTTGTGGGCTGCCTTCCTGAAGCTGGTTAAAAAGGCAGATGGATTTGGTGGAGCAGGGATAACTCAGGAGGCTGCACTGTACTGTTGGATCACATGTTCCTGCAGAGAATCCTGCTTTTATAAACATAGTGTTCACATGAGTAGGACTTGCATTGTCCTTCTGTGCTAAATATTTTAGGATCTGGTTCTGAAAGGGTGAAAAAAGCCCATATTCTGAAAATAAATGAATCAGTTTGTCTTAGGTTCTTCTCTGCTCAGACTTTCAGACTAGCTGGATTAGCAGTTCCATGGCTGATTTCCAGGAACTGCAAAGTGAAATTGAGAGACCTGAAGTAAAGAGCAGACCAGGTTAGGTGACCTCTTGGGGCCATAAAGAAAATATCCATAGCTTCAGACAGAACCCAGCTTTAGCTGTTGCTGCAGCAGCCTTCTCTGCCCTCTCAGAACACCAGCTGAGGTCTGCAGGGGCGAGAAGGGGGGAAAGGGGGGTTTGGCTTTCACGGGGAGGGACCGTGCACAGCATGCAGCTGGTTTGGCTGTGCCAGGAGCAGGATTCCTCAGGTCACTAGGATGGTGCTCTGCCCTTTTTGAGTGGAGGTTGAGAGCCTGCTGAGAAGCGTGGCCCGAAGCCATGGGGGTGGGAGAGGAGAGAGGGCAGCCAGCTGATGCTGCACTGTTTGCTTTCCCCCCAGACACCAGCGACATGATAGAGATGCAAGGCTTTGGGGCCAACCTGCTGTCGTGGCAGCTGGAGCACTGCAGCCAGGGCTCCTCGTGTCTCTCCTGTTCCACGGGCAGCTCTCCCTACGACCTCCCCAGCTGCTGCACCTGCATCCACGACAGGTGAGCGGCCACACGCAGGGAGGTGGAGCTGGTTGGGGCACCAGAGTAACACTTTACAAGTGGTTTCTAACATAAAATGATGGAGTTATTTAGCAAGAAGTGTCATTTTATTAAAACCAACCTATTAAACTACTCAAGTCACATTTTGATAGGAAAATTGCATCTAGTTCTTTTGTCTAGTTTAAGGTAATTCAGCTGTGAAGTGTTTTCTTTAAACCATTAACAATTACAACCAAGGGCAGCAATCCATTCAGCTTGTCAAGCACCTTCCCCTGCAGCAGTTGTAGTTAAATGTCCCAGGTGAATATGTTTCTGGGTGGGGGAAATGCTATAAAAGGTGTAATTTATCATCATTGTTGTCCTTTAGCTAAATAAATCTTGGTGCAGACAATGAATTGCTATGGGTGGGTCACAGAGATCAACATAAAACTCATGGTGATCTCTGTCCTCGTGGCCTGTCACGATCCTGCTGTCTCCACAGAACTCCACTGAAGATGCTCTGTGAAAGCATGAAGAAGCAAATTGTTTCCAGAGCCTTCTATGGATGTAAGTGAAGCTTTTTATATCCAGCCTCTGTGGTATCCGTATTCTTATCTAAAAAACATGTGGTGTTTGTTTTAGAAAGCATTCCAACCCTGAATTTGTGACTCAGATCACCTCAGGGCAGTGGGGTGGACGTGACTCAGGTACCACAGCCTCTCAACTCCGTTATCTGTGGGGCTTGTGGGGAGCAGTGGGTGGAGTGGTGCTTACTGGGGACAAATAGTTCCACACTGCAGTGCTCTGCCTGGATTTACCAGTCCAGGGGAGAGATATTCCATCTTTAACTCAGTCACAGTTCTTCACTTCTCACTACAAGAAGGATGTTGAGGAACTGGAGCGAGTTCAGAGAAGGGCTATGAAGCTGGTGAAGGGACTGGAGAGTTTCTCCTATGAGGAGAGGCTGAGGGAGCTGGGATTGTTTAGTCTGGAGAAGAGGAGGCTCAGGGGGGA
>JAOEGS010022306.1:45739-124710 GCA_025447755.1 Corythornis vintsioides | reverse complement strand
CCCCCTCCCCACTGGTATATTCTTGAGTATATTCTTTTCAAATTGAATTCACTATAGTTGTAAGAGGGTTTTTTCTTCCACATGTTGCCTGTATATGTATCCATAGAAAAACAGTAAGACTGAATAAAATAAGCAAATAAAAAAAAATGGAAGGGAGGAAAGAGATGCAGAAGGTGGAAAAATGATTTTTAAGTTATTTTACTACTTCTCAGTAACTGGAATGCTTTCAGGAGTATGTTTTGTATTTCAAGTTCTGAACTCAAGCAGCTACTTACTAAGAATGTACTGTTCAGGTTTGGTTTTCATAAAATATGCTTTATTTTTATAGGATGAGAAAAATCAATTGATGACAACAAATGTCTGGTTGAAACAGGTATGTGTTAAATACCAGAAAATTCTGAAATTTCCTACTTGCTTCTTTTCCAGTAACTGCAATTTCAGGCAGAGTTTTCAGGAAAACTGAGACTACTCATCAAGTATGAGATGGTGATGGGTTGATGATCCCACTTTGCCCTCTTAATAGTTTCTGCAGAATTTTTGGAACTAGTTCAAATAAAAGAAGAACTGACTTGAATATACATTTTAAATTCTATGTGATGGTGAATTCTTAGAAAGTTGAGTTTTTACCCTTGAGCTTTTCTTTCAAGTATAAAATTACCAGAGTGCTGCTATGCTTTTAATGGTGCCATTTTTAGTGTTGCTGCTAGAAATGATTTTGATGTTCAATGAAAATGTTTAAATTGCTTCTGACCAGCTTCCAAAGTCATTGATACTCATTCAGAACAAATATTGCATGAGGTAAATATAGATCTGTTGTGCAAATTTACTGATGTATGCCAATTGTAGAAGCAAGTTTGATTGATTTCCTTGGTTTTAATCACCTTTTTATCTATTTGCATCCAGTCTTGCCCAGCTTAACTCAGCTTCACAATAATAATAATGACTTTGATATCTCACATATCCACAGGAATGGATAGATGTAAAATTAAGATGGAATCCTGAAGACTATGCTGGAATCACATCTATTCGTGTCCCATCAGATTCTATCTGGATTCCAGATATTGTGTTGTATGACAAGTAAGATTTGAATCTTTTCATAGAAAATACTTTTATTTTCTAACTCTATCATCCAAACTGTTTCTAGGGGGCTCACTGGATAGATATGCAGGTAGATTGAGTAGAGCAAAGAGTGTGTGGAAGAATTTCTCTGTGAATGCAAGTAAATTTTTTTGTCAGAAGCAAGAACTCAGTTAACTTTTCTTCCTGTCTCAGGTGCATATACAAGACTTTTACATTTCCTGCCTTTTTGAGTCAGGAAAAAAGGCTGTTGCAGTGATTTTAAATTCAAGTTTGGAGGTGGCACACCAGTATTATTTTACTTGTTTCTTTACTTTTTCCTTCAGTAATTATAATTTGGCCACACTGACAAGCATTTATCCTGTATTCATAGAAGCACCAGGGTTTTGTCATGCTGTTAAAGGTCAGGATTGTTACCATCTCTTCATAAGGGACCAGAGAAAGTTGCACACATCTTTTAATGACTTCAAAATATTTTTTCACTCTTCCAAAGCTGCTAACCATTGTGAGATTCAGATTTCAGGGTTGGGGGGTAGAAGTTGACTATGAACAAATGACAGAATTAGGCTATAAATGGGGAGAAGGGACAAGCAGCTGAAACAACAAAACAGTTTCTTATCTTAAAACACACACCTATTGTAATTTCATGCATGTGTCTCTCTTCTTCCAGTGCAGATGGACGTTTTGAGGGAACATCTACAAAAACTGTGGTAAAATATGATGGCACCATTGCTTGGACTCCACCAGCAAACTACAAGAGTTCCTGTACTATTGATGTAACCTTCTTCCCCTTTGACCTCCAAAACTGCTCTATGAAATTTGGTTCCTGGACTTATGATGGCTCCCAGGTTGATATCATCCTTGAAGATTACGATGTTGACAAAAGAGACTTTTTTGATAATGGAGAATGGGAAATAGTGACTGCAACAGGGAGCAAAGGCAATAGGACTGATGGATGCTGCTGGTATCCTTTTGTGACATACTCATTCATAATCAGACGGTTGCCTCTCTTCTACACCTTGTTCCTCATCATTCCCTGCATTGGGCTCTCATTTCTGACTGTCCTTGTTTTCTATCTCCCTTCGAACGAAGGGGAAAAAATATCACTTTGCACTTCAGTGCTGGTTTCTTTGACTGTTTTTCTTCTTGTTATTGAAGAGATTATCCCCTCGTCTTCCAAAGTGATCCCACTGATAGGAGAGTACTTGGTGTTCACCATGATATTTGTGACACTGTCCATTGTGATCACTGTCTTTGCTATCAACATCCACCATCGCTCTTCGTCCACCCACAACACGATGGCACCCTGGGTTCGCAAGATATTTCTTCACAAACTTCCCAAGCTGCTTTGCATGAGAAGCCACGTAGACAGATATTTTGCTCAGAATGAGAAAGCAGGGAATGCAGATGGCTCAGAATCCTCCAGGAACACCTTGGAAGCAGCTCTGGATTCCATCCGATACATCACACGCCACGTGATGAAGGAGAACGAAGTTCGTGAGGTGGGTGTTGAGCCACGTTACACTCACTGCATCCAGCTGCACCTTAGAAACCCAAGCAAAGGTTTACTCTGCACTGAAATATGTGCTGTGGGATTTCCAGTCTCTTCCAGTGCTTCACTGGGTAATTATTTCCACTGGAAAGGGATGCAAGTATGGTACAGTACTGAGGTACTTACAGATACTCGGCTGATAAAGAGCAGTCCTTGGATTCTTGCTTTCAATTCTTCTGGGTTCTTTCTTTCAATTCTTTTGCCTTTTTGTAGAAGTAAGTGCATATTATGAATTACATATTTTCAGATACTTGTGTGCTATCACAGCATGTACTGTAACTGTTCAGTGCTGCTGGATGTTATTTTCAGGAGAGAAGTAGGTATTTGTCATTTGAATGTTGTTCCTGAAGGCTGTCTGGAAAATGCATTTGCCTTGCATTTTCAGAATAAATACTGCTAAGCCTTATTTTGCAGCTTTCACTTCCAAATAAAAACATTTTTTCAGGCCTTAACTGGTTTTAAATACAAGCTATAGCCACATGTTGGCTGTTTTGTGCTAAGATCAAACATGGATTAGATGACTTGAGTTCTCTTTTAGTCTTATTATTACTTTAAGTTATATCAGAAAATGTCAAAAGCTTTTTTGCTGGTGGTGTTCTGTACATTTGCACTCAACTCTCCTCACTGGATATTTAAAGCATTCACATTATGAATTTGTTTTCTTTGCTTACTCTTTAAACTAGCACCATTGGTACATCAGAGAGTTAAAAGTTCTTTTCAGGCTAGTGTAGAAATACAGGAGTTTGTTGTGTGTAACCTTGGAATCAACTAACTCCTCTAATGCACCTTCTCTGGACTCAGTTCTCACATTATCACAAGAGATCTGGCATGGGTTTTGAGTGTACTCTTAAAACACTCAAAAATCTAGGACCCCTGCATTGTACAACAACACAAACAGAATAGTTTGCTATTAAATGCATAATTACCTGTACATTAAGTTTTGGGTTTCTTTCTCTTCCTGAGCGTACTCTGTAGACTCTCAATGACAAGTGAGGTGCTCTTTGCTTCTTAGATGTAATGGTGTTGTGGTTCTAAACCTCAGAAATGAATATACAGCTGACTGGGGGTTCACTTACATTTTATTAATTGCATTTTATTTCATTTTATTATTTTTATTATTCTCTGGAGAATTAAAGCTGTACTTGCAAGAAGTCATTACTAAAAACTCCACAGCTTCCCAACAGGCAGAGAGGGAGGGTTGTTCCAGATCTACCTCAGAGAGTTATAATCATTTATTCAAGAGGATGACCAGATGCATCTGATTAAGAATTGAAGGGTTTGTTAGTGTATTTTTACCTGTTCTTGCACACACTGACCAATGCTTTCATATTCTTTGTTTTTCAGGTTGTTGAAGACTGGAAATTTATTGCTCAGGTGCTCGATCGAATGTTCTTATGGACTTTTCTTCTGGTCTCAATAATTGGATCTCTTGTTTTATTTATTCCTGTTATTCATAAATGGGCAAGTATCATAGTACCTACACATATAGGCAGTACAAATGCATAAAGGATTTTTGGATCTGTCTCCTAATGTAGCTCTGAAGAGTTTTGCAGTAGCTCTATTTCCTTGCACGTTCTCTTTAGACATAGTTCTGATTAAAAAAAAAAATCCCAGACCAGTATTATTTCTTTATATTAAAGCATGGCAGCTCTAGAACACATAGAAGTCAATTTGCTTATTGCCAGTCTAAGATACTTCAAAATCAGGTCAGAATTAAAAGGCCCTTCTTAAGCATTTGCATGTGTGATATATCAAAAAAGCATGCACTGGCACCTACTGCAGAATAGAAGGATATAAAAAATTTTAATTATAATCACCTCCTACTACTAAATTACTCTATAAATTGTTATACTGAGTATTAAATATTAGCAGATATTTACACAGTACAGTTGCTTATTTCAATTTAGTATGCAAATGAATTTTTATCAGCTCTTTTGAATGTGTTGTAGAAGTTTCTACAGAGTAAATTTAAAATAATAAAAATAGCAGTTAAAATTCCTATATAGTCAACATCTAAAGAAAAAAAACAAACAGTGATTTGGCTATATTTTGTCTTTATAAATTTTCAGTGGCATTTGCTGCTGAAGTAAAAACCTTGTTACTGCTGTCATCTGAACATGAGCATTTAATACAGTAAGCCTTAAAATGCCTGCAGGATACATGTACATCAGTATCTGCAGCAGCTATGGAAAGAAGGAAAAGGCAATGAATGGAGTTCCCAAGTGGTTCAAGTATTCCAATGGACCAGAACAGTCAGATGGCTTTGTTGTTGATGAGGGATTTGATGCAGTGTGTTAGTTGCAGACATTTCTGTGTCTCAGAATTCAGTTTTTTAGCCCAGGTAGAGGAAGTTGTGGAATTGCCTCTCTGAAGGACATGGGTTGATAATTATTATGCTGTGCAAATAAATACAGAGTATTTAGTTTTCACACATTTATTAAACTAAACTTATTAAGCTACCTTTAATAGGTTTATTTACAGAACCATATGTAACTCTAAGCAATGAGGACCTACAGCTGTCCACACTTCCTTTTTTCTCCCAGTGTTGAAAACTAACTTGTAACTTTTTAATTGCTCCATTAAAATCTATTCTATAAATACTGGGTTTTATTTCTTTACATGCATTTCAGTGTCACCTTTCCTAAAAGCATTAGTTCTGGAAGAGACTGAAATAGATTAGGGTTTTCCTGCACCAAAATTCTGTCAGTGTACTTCATAACATAGTTGCATCCTGCAATGCTAATAAAATATTGCCAAGCTTGAGCAAGTCTTGGGAAGTTTGTATTTGTTTAAATTACTACATTAATAGCAACATGTTTAATTAAGAGGTTTAATGTAAACTGTGGTATCTTTGGTAATAAAGGTTTTTATAGTGGTTATGAATTTGTAAAACAAATATTTTTGTCCTTTCCCTCCCATCTCCTTTAGAACAGCAGTTTGGCACTGTGCTGATCATAACACTGATTATTTATGTTATAACTTTATATATAATTTAATATTTATTTCAAAATACTGTGTAGGACATTCTTGGTTTTGTGTAGCTGTTTAAAGCTCACAGGCAGGGAAATGATGTCAGACAAGCCTTTTTTAATATATTGATTCATAAATTATTCTAATTGTAAAGGGAGTCAGTCTTCCTCTTCAGTTATAAACTAACATCTGGCATTGGCTATCCAAACTTCCTCTTCCCATGATAATTAATTTTCAGGGTGAATTTACACAGATGATCTGATTTAATCCATTAATAGAATAATCTTAAATTTCTTAGTATTCCTCTGACTAAACAATGCATCAGAGATTTTCTCTGTGTGAAAGTTGCAGAAATACACTTAAAACATTTCTTCTTCAAATACAAAATGAAATTTTGCATTTGAATTACTGAAGCTTTACAGGAACTGAAAGCAAAGTAAGTAAAACTCTAGATGAGGTGTGTATTTTTTTCTTTTTTTTTTTTAGCTCCATACCTTATGTCTTACCCATTCTTAAATAATGTCTGTAGACTGCCCAAATCTACCATAAGGTGATTGGCAGCATATTGGGCAATGTAGTTTCTGCCTTTATACTAGTAACTCACCACTTTGGTAAATGCATGGATTTCTTTTAGTCTCTTCTGTAACCTAATGACAATAAATACAGATAATATAACTGACACTAAAAGCCTTGAGGCCTTCTGCTTATCAGGTGTCTGAAACAAAGTTATTTACTCATAAGCTTGGACCTTTACTTAGTTTTTTCTGACTGTGTTGAACTGTAGCTAATACTACCTTATACAGATTTTTGTCACTTGGTCAAAATAAATGAGAAAAATCAAAGCACACTTTTTCAACAGCTTGATTCTCTTTATTTTCATAAATGTTACATGACTTGATAAATTTCCCAGAAGTTTCCAATGTGGTACACAGAGAACAGTTCCTATTTTTACAAAGTATTTTCTCATGACATTATTTTGTTGCATTCTTTATTCATGCTCTTAAATGATCAGTTACTGATTAAAGAAACAACAACAACAAAGAAGCAAGCAATTTTTCCCTCCTTTATAGAACTATTTTGTATAGTTCTATATAGAACTATAGAACCTTTCCTCCCACTGCCTGTGTCAGTTTACACACCAGGTGGCAATGTCTGCATTCTGGAGACTGGTTAAGTCTGCTGCCTTAAACCTTCTGTCCTCATGAGGGCACCCGGGGAACTCGCTATCAATTCACAGAAGCAGCTCCTGTCGTGGTCTGAAGAGACTTGGCACTCGTGGGAACAAATCTAATAGTCTAAAGTAAACAACCTCTCTCGACTTTCTGAATATTCGGGTAATTTTCAGTTTATCAACCCTTCTTCAATAATTCCTATTAAATTTAATGTGTTGTCTACATCTTTTCCAGTTACTATAAAAGTAGCTGTCAAGCATAGCTCATATTACTTTGAGTTTAGCTGTCATAAAAGTTCAAAATGTCTTTTTTTTCCTCCACAGTGTCACAATTTAACAAAGCCTTACTGGTCAGGCAAAGTTGAGGTCGAGAGAGATCCTGATTCTACCACACACAGAAGAAACATCAGGTGCTGGGGCAGGGGTGCAGAATTGGTCGGTTTATTTGATTTCACAACATACTGTTGACTCTTTACATTTCATCTCCAGCCATCAAAGGTTGTAAGAACAATCCTGCTGTTCCTAGAATACATACCAGGATGAAAACCCACAGAAAAATACGGTCGATTACCATGGCAACGTATTTCCAGTCATCCTGAATCTGAAAAACAAATTGAATAGCAAGTAGGCATGTGTATTAGATGAAGAATTGCCTTGAGCAATTAGTGCCATTTTATATAGGAAGCACGGGGTTTTTTTCTCCATAAGTAGATGTTTTCATCTGTGTACAACTTGCATCTTAAGTTTTCATTAATAAATGAATTCATCTTGAAGAAGCTTTATTTGAATATGTTAGTTGTGGCAAAGTCTGGAAACTGGATTTCACAAGATTGACTTTTGGCAGACAAAAGAGGAGTTGTAAGTGAAAAGCTTTACAATCTGAGGTGATCAGGTTTGTCCAGAAAAATTTTTGGAACAGTGGGTGATTGGCATATAATTATTTGGTATGTTTCTTAGGTGGTATTGAAGTGTGTTTGTTCTCATGCATGATGTAAAATTATTCTACTTACTTTCCAAGTAGAGAGGGAACAAAGCTTCAAAAATCCCTATTTATTTTATTAATTACAATGGGCATTATAAGAAGAGTGACACTGAAATATTATATATGTTATGTATTAATAGTAGCTACATCAGCTGATAATTTTGTTAACTCTTAAGATTACAATTTAACTTTATTTTTCTTCAGGAAGGCTAATAAATGAATAGTGCATTTATTCTTTTTGAAATATTTTACTTTCTAGCTTACAGTCAGACTGAAAAAAAAAATCAAAACAACCCCATATTTCCTATATCAGCTAAAAAAGTTCTGATTTTAGCAGAAATAAAGCAGCTTCATTCTAACTTCAAGTGCCATGCTGCAGAGGATTTAAATTCAGTGACTATTGTAGTGATACAGCTACTGCTATTTGAGGAATGTATTAAAAAGAAAACTTTAATCTATTATTTATTTTATTGCATTAAGTTGCAGTTTTTTGAAAGATGATCATCCCCATTTTGTAGGATTTGTCTCATTTACCTCCAGCACTTCACTCTGCAGCAGCAGCAGAACAAACACCATCATCACCTTGAAGGGTATTAATCCTTAAGCTCTTTGTTACTGATGGTAAGCTGGGGGAGGATGTAACTTTCCAAAGGCCACAGAATCAGCAAATTCCAGTATTTGGATTAAAAACTGGAAAATCCTCACTCTGCATCTTGCAGGGTGGATACTGAAGCCTGTTTCCCTAGCAGTGTTTACCTTCACATGCTTCACTCAGTGTACCTGTTCTCAACAGAGAATGTTGTGCAACAGAGCTGCTCCCCAGAATCTACATTCAAAATGACACATATTTGTAATACTTGTATAAAATATTGCTCAAAACAGTCTTTTCTTTTTTCTTTTTTTTTTTTAAATCTTTCTTACAAAACACACTAATAGCAAATGTCTGCAGGTTGAGCAACAGTAAAATACATTCTTACCTCTTTTGCTTCATTCTGCATTTTCATATTTTCTGCAATGTATTTAACACTTTCAATGGCATCTCTCATTTCTGGGGACAGAGCTGAAAATGAAAACAGAGGATCTACAGACTCAGAGCTTGAACTTCTTGTGAGATTGCCACTGAGGTTTGAGAACTTCATTCGTTGGTACTGACAGCAGCTGCACGCTGTATCCTGACACAGAAAACCATCTTTGCAGCATTTGGTTTCAGAACTGTTGAGGCAACTCACATTTGAGAACTCAGAAGTGAGAAATGGTTTTGGTTTGGGATTACTCTCATCGTCACTGGCTGGTCTTGTCATAAACATGATCCTGGGAAGCAAGTTCAGGAAAATGGTTCTGACCCACACGGGCATAGTGTGTGTCTTGGGTGTTCTGTAGTGCACGTTGAGCACAAATACTGTAATGACAATAGACAGAGTTACAAATATCATGGTGAAAAGGAGGTATTCCCCAATCAGTGGAATTACCAGGGAAGTAGAAGGGATGGTTTCTGTGATAACCAGAAGGAACACTGTCAAAGATAGAAGGACTGATATGCAGAGTGTCACCTTCTCACCACAGTCTGAAGGCAAATAGAAAACCAATACAGTCAGAAAAGAAATGAGCAGACATGGAATAATCATATTGATGGTGTAAAATAAGGGTAAACGCCTAATGTAAAGAGAGTATGTGATGTCTGGATAGATCTCTTCACAGCAGTTGTATTTGATGTCATGTTTGTACCCAGGAGCTTTAATAATAGCCCATTCTCCACTCTCCCAGTAATCTTTCAGGTTCATTGTAGAGCCAATTAAAACTAAGTCGATTTTGGCTTTATCATATGACCAGGAGCCAAACTTCATGGTGCAGTTCTGATAGTCAAAAGGGAAATAGGTCACATCTATTTTACATGAGCTTTTAAATATAGCTGGAGGTATCCAAGTCACATCACCCGTGTATCTCAACAGGGCTTTTGTCTTGTCATCAACCTGGAAATCCCCAACTGCACTGTAAAGCAAAGAAAAACAACAAAAATTAGAATGCAGCTACTCCAGGTAGCTTCCTACAGTCAGATCATATAGTTAATTCTGTTCTGGGAAGTCAGCAGTTGCATGTTGACACGGAGCTGAATTGCATGGCCATCATAAATGTGCATAGTTAAATAAACAGCTGTATAAATTTACCATGAAATGTAAATATTCTCATAATTACAGGGCTTAGTGCAGTCAAAACAGCAAATAGGAGAGGCAAATGGCTGTGCAACTAGATGGTGGTTGTAGGTCCCTTCCAAGTGAACCGTTTTGTTCTGTTCTAGATCAAGCACATCAGAAAGCAGCTGATAGGAGGACACCTCCACTACTGGTATTTCCCCCTCTGCTGTGGGCAGTGCAGGTAGTAACTGTGGAAAGAGGGATTAGGGTGTCTCTTGGCATAAGGAGTATATTTGGTGGAGGTTTTTTTAATTCTCACTTTGCTATCCTGACCACATGAATGTGTAAAGTCAGTTGTTTATATGAGAAAGTAAATATAAAAATGTAGTTTGAAGTTTTAAGGCCACAGTTAGAAAAGCAGCGTCATCACTGTTGTTCCATAGGACTTCCAGTTTTGGATCTGTGTAGCAAAGTCCTTTTCACTGACCACTGCTTCAGAGTTCCCTTTGGCCTGCCCAGTGGCCATCAGTGATGCTGATGTAGATGGCATGAAGGTAATAGGGAGATGTGGGACAGTGGTGCTGAAAAGGAGGCTTTTTCAGTCAATTCCATGAACCTGCTGCTGTTTTGTTTCTCTTTTTAACTAATAACATCACCACACTTCTTCCCAAATGAAGAAGAGAAATATCCAAGAGTCTTACTTGTTATATAAAACAATATCTGGCTTCCAGATTTGGCCAGATGGTACTCGGATGAATTCAGCACCTCCATAGTCTGCTGGATTCCACCGAAGCTTGTAATCATTCCAGATCTAATTATGGAAGAAATTTATATTAGGTTTGTGAAGAAATAACAAGGAACTAGACTCAAGCCAAGTGTGTCTGGTGTTTATTCAGATGGAGATTGGGGGTGGGCTTGCTGCTCTAGATGTGACTTAGACATAGGTGACTCCATGGCTCAGTGGGTTACTCAGTAGTTGGAACAAGGGGAAAGAGAGAAAAAGACCCTCTTGTCAGAGAGAACTTAGTAATAACTCGGGTCTCAAAAAGCCAGGTATCTGTGAGATGGTGAAAACAGAGGCTCAGCTGCTAGGAGTGAGCACTGAAGGAGGGGAGCCTGGGCAGAGGGGTTAGAAAGAGCTGCAGGGTGTCCCTGCTCAGTTAAGTAACAGTCTTGTTCCTTAGGGCTCATTAAACCCCAGTTTAACGAAGTTGGTTATGAAGCTGAAGCCGGGAATGAAGTTGGTTATTGAGCTTGCTGCACAGTCAGTAATTGCATTTTTAACCCATGAAAAGTGGAGTCAGCATTTTTGGTGCGTTTCTAGGAGCAGCACCAGGTGGTGCTCTGAGGGAGCTCCGTGCTGAGGTGTTTGCACTGTGCCAAGGCAGAGTGTTCAGGAGCCTTCAGAGCAAAACCGCGGTATTATGTGTAGGAGGGTTAGGGCTGCAGCTGCCGACTCAGTCCCACAGCTGCACCCTGAGCCAGTCTCCTGTATAAAAGCTGCAGCCCTCAGACTCGGTGAGACAAGAGGGGCCACGGGCGGCGACGAAGTTGCTTTTGGCCGGTCAGTTAACGAGGCAGGAGGTGCCGGCCAGCCCAGGCTGTGCTGAGGGCCGGGCAGAGCGGGGCCGGGCAGAGGGGGGTCGGTGCCGCTGGGGGGCAGCAGCGCAGCGGGCAGGGCCGGGCCGGTGCCGCTAGGGGGCAGCAGCGGGCAGGGCCTCGCCGCGTTCCCGCCGGCCGACCGCGCTGACGGGGGTGCGAGGGCGGCGGCCGCGGCCGGGAGCCCTTCCCGCGATGGCTCCTAGGTTGTGGCTTCGTCCTGAGGGAGCGGGGCCCGAGGTGGGTCTGGCGAGCCCGGCGCTCCCGGGAGCCTGCAGACCCCTCGCTTGTGCGGGCGGCTCTTCCCGCCTCTGGCGCGGCCCCTGAGGGCTGGGGTCCCACCGCCCGGAGGGGGAAGCGCCCCCCGCTCTGGGGAGGAGGTGAGTTGGTGCCGTCTGGACTAACAACAAGCTCTACTTACGTGTTTCAGCCACAAGTTGGTTTCCATTATCTGGTTGACTTCATCCTGGAAAAGAGAGGTGTGTGTAGGGAGAGGCACCGGCCTTTCTGCCTCCCGCGGGCGCCCCTCGGTCGGGTACTCACCACCTTCACCAGCTGGGACATGGACACCTCGAACTGGATGATGACGGGGTCCGAGACGTTCTTGACGGGACGGACGAAGCGGTTGTAGCTCTCGAAGAGGGCGGCGTAGAGCCGGTGCTCGGCCTCGGAGCTGCCGCAGCCTGCGGAAGGCAGGGCGGGGTGAGAGGCTGCGGGGCAGGCGCTGAGCACCCCTGTGGGCAGCCTGCCTGGCTCTCTGGGTGCCTGCCTGGCTCTCTGGGTGCCTGCCTGGCTCTCTAGGTGCTTGCCTGGCTCTCTATTATCTTCTTAGCATCCCCTGGGAAAAGGCCAAGCTGTGCTCAAGTGGGTAGTAGTGTTATGAGTGACATTCACCGAGGCTGGGAGAAGAGCCATGGAAGGCAGTGCTGTGACAGGCCTTTTCTCACCTGCATCTCTGCTAAAGGGTTAAAAAAAATGGTTTTAGGGTCTTTCTGAAGAATTGGAGGTGCAAAAGCACTCCCCTCTCAAAGGTTTTCCATTCCCTGCCAAGGCTGCAGGAGATGCAGAAGAGAAGTGTAACCTGACAGATCAGGCCCTTGTAAGATATCAGAGTGTTTTGCAGTAGGATGAATCCCAGGAAATGAGGCTTTGGCTGTTTAGCCCCAGTTAGGATTGATTGTGTGATTATAGTGCTGAAAACAGCCTGCTTGTTAAAATATGAAAAAAACTATTAACCATTATATTCATAGACTTTTTACCACATTCAAAGAAATGTGCTAATTACCCACTTATTATACTAGGTAATTTTTATTTATAATATATTCCCGTTGTTCATTTTGCCACTGATAACTGCTGTATATGGTGCCCTGTGGGCAACAGAAGAGCTGCAAACTGAAATTCTGAAGGTCTTTCAGCTGTTTGAGGATGAGGTGTGACAGCCTGTATTTCACAGTACTTTTTTAGCCTTGGAACTAGCTAGGCAATAACCATCCTGACAGCTGGACAGTATTTGAAAGCCAATGGAGTTTTTATTTTTAGGGAATTCTTAAACTCTCTTCTGGATCACACATCCTCAAGCAGTCTAAACTGGACAGCAGAAAAAGGCCTCTTGTCATTTGTGGATGACACTATGTGAATTTGGCACAGGCACAGAATGTAGCTCAGTTGACAGTACAGTTCCTTAGACACACAAATATGAATTTACAGATATTTGCAAGGACACGTTTCATTTTTACCAGCCAGTTGTTTCTCAGTAGAGGAGATGGAAGCAGAAGTATCTGTATGGCTAGTACATAGTGTGTTCACAAGCAGGTGTTGCTTTCCTGTCTTTGCAAGAGCTCCCCTTTCCTTAAGACAAGAGGGCCCCCTTCATGTGAAACTATTCAGCTAAAAACTTGCTTTTTTTTTTTTTTTTCTCTCCCCTCTCTCCCCTTCTCTTGTTCATTTGGAGGGCAGTTTTACTTTCAGAGTAGTGAAATCATTCAAGCCAACTTGCTAACTAAAAAATAACACCTTTCTTTCACACTTATCAATTGCTTGCCCTTATTGTTTATTGCTCTCCCTCTCAGATTAAGATTGCCTGGAATAAATATTCCCATATCTTTTAAGTAAATAATTTTAAAACTAGATCTCAATGACTGTTAAAGTCAATTAGACTCTATTACTCTGACTGTATTACAGTCTATCCCAAATTGCAAACCTTTTTACATGTCACCAGCACTGTAATTACAGGTAGCATCTGCTGGATCTGGAGAAGTGCATTAATTAATAATTCATTTTAATTTAAATGTTATGGTACTTTCCCTATCTGCACTTTTTGCAGCATGCATGTAAAGCTGTTCAATCTTGTCACTTGCTTGTGGTCTTCTCTACAACGTGTACAACCAACATCTTGAGGTGTAGGGTGCTTTCTCCTCTTAAAATGGCTTTATGTGTCCTGTTTGTCATCTTGCATCAGGACCACTTAACTACTTCACAAGGAGAAATTTTAAACAACTAGAAACTAGGGGACAGAAAGAGCTGGACTGGGATTCTGTGCATTTCTCCATCAGTTTGGAGCGAGCTTCAGCACTTCTTAAAAAGGATTTGCACCAAAACCATCTCCTGTTTATGTTTTCACACACACACGCACACCCCCCTCCCTTCACCAGCAAAGAATAAACACGTTAAGGATCACTCACCTCGGCAGAGAAAGCAGACGGCAGCAGTCAGGAGGAGAGCCTGCCTGCTCTCCATGCTGTTGGGAATCCGAGGCTGCTGAGGATGAGCTTCGCCGCCAGGATCGGAGGAGCACGGGAAGCACCGAGAGCTCCTCTCCTGCCAAGCGTCAATCGCCTGGAAGCAGCAGCCGGCAGGAGCTGGGCACGGCTCTGCGCAGTGAGCTCCCATTAGCTCCCATTAGCGCTGCTGTGCTGCCCCCTTCCCAGCTTCCCGGGCTGTCAGAGCCTTGGACACGGCAGATAAACTGCAGGCAGAGCAGAGCTCACTGTAGGTAAAGAGCAGCCTTCTGGCCAGGGTACCAGGCAGGAGTCCTTCAACTGCTGCATAAACGAACCTGCTAATCTGACCATGCTGCAGATTTTGCCAGGCAGCTGTCACACAGGATCCTTCTCTAGCAGAAGCTCATGCAAAGCTACTAGGAGAAGTTTAATTAATGACAATCTCTAAATTATGTTGAAATGGATATTGGCATTAGGGATGCCTGATTTAGCACTGAACTGGGATCATGGGACCTGAAATTCCAATTATGCTGTTAATGTTGAGGGGTTTTTTTCCTGCCTGGGTCTCATTTTGCAAACACAGGTGCTAGGAACTTGACTGTATAAAAAGAATCTGCTTTTCCTAAGAGTAATTAAAGGCACCTCCAGCTGTTGACAAGATCTAAGCCCAGGGTGGTGTACAGACCAACTGGGATTTGGCAAGAGCCAGAGGCTGAGTTAGAGATTAAACTTGACCATACTCTTGAGACTGGCTTTGCACCATTCCTGCTTTCATGGATTGGAAAGGTGCCATTTGGGCAGGGCAAGAAGAACACAGGATGACACCTTGATCCCCCCAAGGAGATGGGGTGGGATGGGCAGTTGTGTTTGAAGTTCAGCACAAAACTGTGCAGAGTGTCTCCCCAAGTGTCCATCAGCTTCTTTGCTAATTTTCATGTCACCTTTTGCCCCCCTTGAATGATTTAGGTGCTGCAAGGCTCGTGCACACAGCTGGACAGTCTGTGGAGGGAAAAGACAGAGAGAGAAAGGGAAAAAAAATGGGATTCTACCTTTCTTTTTTGGAAATGATGAGAGGGAAGCCCTGTGGGACAGGACTCTGCACCCAGTAAGTGCTTCACTCTTTGCTGTTAGGGAAGGATAAATGATGACCCCATTTGGCACTGTGTTGAGAGGCAGCACTGGGAGAAGGAGCACCAGCCTGGGCTCAGCTCAGCTGCTCTTGGCACAGAGCTTGTTTATCCTGTTTGCCTTCTCAGAGCATCATTCACTCCAGCCCCAGACATGCTCTTAGGATAATTTCTGTAATTTTATTAGCTCAGAGGAAATGGGCTTTACTGTCCATTGCATGTTTGTTGGTTGGGTTTTTTTTCTTCAGAGAACTGACTGCTTGGTCTTTCAGCTTAACCCTTTGTGGATGCTTTTTTTTTTTCCCTTCCAGGCATTGATATTAGAGGTTTTCCCTTTCTGCCTTCTTGGTTTCCATGGGTAAGCAGCATTATAACTGAAATTTGTATTTATTTCCTTTTTTTTTGTCCTGACTAGAAATGAGCTAAGACTTCAA
Source organism: Corythornis vintsioides (assembly GCA_025447755.1). Lineage (NCBI taxonomy): Eukaryota > Metazoa > Chordata > Aves > Coraciiformes > Alcedinidae > Corythornis > Corythornis vintsioides. Next base: position 108,946 of record JAOEGS010022306.1, on the reverse strand, counting down.
AGATTGGATCATAACCCCAAAAGTCAGTGCTTGCTTAAACCTGAATAATTTGGAAACATCTGGTCTGCCCAGGCAGCAAAGTGCCATTGCATCAAGACATAGAGGTATTTTAGCTTAATTTGCCTAGTTACTGAATTTTTCAGTGGTGTTTGTAAGTGCAGATCTGCTGGAGCTCCTGTTGAAATCAGCTGAGGTTTGTGGTAAGATTATTTTTATGGCTAGGGAGAGTGATGGGACAAGAACACGTCACCATGACTGCACTGCAGAGCTACCTAAAAGAAGAAATTTTTATGGGTAGGGGAAGCTGATCTACCTAAGAAGATCTGCAGTAAAAACTCCTTTGCTTTTTAATATATGTGCCACTTTTTTGAGGTGTTTTCCTTTGTAAAGAGATGTTAAGGTCAGATCTTAATCCACTCAACTGATGAGAAAAAGAATATATTCCCATCTTTGTCTGGAATATTGATGATCCCTCTGTAAGAAACCAAGTTTGCTGATCTTTCTAGTTTGCTGTGGCTGCTGGTGTGCAGAGACAGTCCCAAACAAACCTGGAGGCAGGGGGTACAAGTGTGTGGTGGCTCTAGCACTTGTGTTCTGATAGAAGATGGGAGTTATCAGGGTTGAAGAGTTTTGGAATGCTAGGGAATAAGGAGGGAGTCAACAGAGGCTTTTCCCAAGGAAGCAAAGGCTGCTTGCACTGCTGAAATGGTTTAGTGAAAATTGCTTTTTGAATGACCACTTTTTTCTTTTTTTAAATGAAAAGCATTGCTGTAAAAACAGTTGAAAGTAGAAATGTTGTTTTGTTTGATAAACTGGGGCCTTCTTATATTTGTATTACCCTGCAAGATGACATTTTTACTGCTTCCTTTTCTCTAGAAGTCTTCTGGTTAGGAAATTTCACCCAAAAAATCAAAGCAGAAAACCCTACATTTCTTTGACAGCTTAAACTGGGAACACTTCTCTGTATTATGTAGGTGGAGCTGCTGAGGGGTAGGCAAAAATAACATTTCCCATTTTGAAAGCACAGTTTCAGGGGGTCAGATTTTTCAGAATTTTAGGACTTTCTGTGCAATTTTCCATTCTGAAATTTGCTGTGGATTGAATTATTTCTGGAAGCTTTTTAAAAAAAACCCTCCACAGTGGTTGTTTCCAAGGACATAGCTAGGGAAGAGTCTACTGCTTCACTTGTGATTAAAAGTGTCCAGAGTGCACTGAAAGCATCAGAGCCTGGCACTGCCTGGGTGAGGAGCTGCAGGGATCTCCCTGGGGCCACTGCTGTACCTTTTGAAAGCTTTTGCTGGCTTTGTCAAGTCTGAGGCCTCCATCTGCCTGTGCTTTGTGTTGGCTGCTGCCTGAGCTGCCAAATCCTTTCTCCAACTTTGGTCTGTGCTTGGGGGATAATTCAGCTGAAGGCTGCAGCTCCTGAGCCAAGCAGCATCAGTCATTCCTGCTCATCAAGAGCAGGGCAGCTGTGAGATGGGTGCTCTGGAGGCCTCACTGCTGAAGAGCAAGGGACTGGGGAGAGGAAGGATGATTGCTGGGAGTGGGGCAGAGCCAAAAGTCCTGTCAATGCTGGGTACAAAGAGCAGAGAGAGGCAAAAAGGGGCCAAACATCTGCTCTGCACAGGCCCAGTGTCAGTCTGCAGGGTGTGTGGCTGACCTGCTGCATCCCTGGTTGCTGGTGGAGTGACCCCTCTCCCTCCTGCCCTGCAGGGCTGGCTGGTAGAACAGAGTGTTCAAAGGTCTGTGCTGCCTCTTTCAGATTCACTCTTCAGGGGCTTTGTGGAATTTAAAGAGGTTCACCTTTCCACTGCCTGCACAGTGCTGGCAGCTGCTCTGCTTTCCCTCTGGCTTCTCTGGAAGCAGAAAAAGCTGCTTAGCAGCTGGGGCAGGGTGTGCACGTGTGCTTGTGATGTTCTGTGCCACAGCAGCTCCTGGCACACAGCAGCAGAGAGGAGCATCTCCCTGGGTGGAGAAGGCTCCCCTCTGCTCCTCAGGGGCTGCCTGTGCCCCATCTCTTCTCACAGGGGTTGTTTTCATTGTCTGCAGAGAAAACAGCTCTGCTCTCTAGGTCTAAGAAAAAGGTGACATTCGAGGTGAGGAAAACAGGTTTGACCAGAGCTTTGCTACCCTCAGTGAAAGGAGGATGTGGCAGCTTCTGTGGCTACAGGGCACAGCTGCACTAAAAGGGCTGCCCAAGAGTCATCCTTCACCTTGGCCTGGCTTCAGCAGTGTGTTCAGGGGTGGAATGTTTGGCAGCACTCCTGGGGAGGTCAGCAGGTGGGCAGGGAGGGACTCAGAGCCTGAGCCACCTTAATCCATGCCTTGTTGTAACACAGAGTTAGGTGGCTGCTGATCCTCCCCTCAAATCACCTCCAGAAGCAGTAGTAGTTTTGACCAGTTTGTTCACCAGGGACTAGTTGTACCCATCAACACTGGGAAAACTGCTGTGTTCTGACAGTGTGCCAAGGAAACCCTGAGCTTGAAAAACCCCAGGAGCCCACTTCTTTTTGCAGGTTACAAGCTACCTGGAGCAAAGTGTGGTGGCATTGTCCTGTGATGGGGGTCTGGGGCTTTGGTCTGTCCTTTGCCAAAGACTGTACCCATGTTAAGGGCTTTCCTGCTTATTTTGTTGAGTATTATACTTGAATCCACATTAAAATCTCCCCAGCAAAACATGCAGGTGTGTCTGCATTCTAGCTGCCTTTATAGTTGTCTCCTCTAGATGCTTTGCTGTGTTCTTAGCCTTAGATTCATGCCAGTGCATATGCACCACAGTCACACGAGCTGGCAGAGCTGCAGGAACATTTCAGGACTAAATCTATAAAGGAAAAATGTACATTTTATTTATATTTCACAACTGAACAGAGTATGTACATCTTTATTTATCACATGTTAATTTGGCCTCTGTTGATTAATCAGCTGTCAGAGATGGCAAGATGAGAAAACTATTAGTGGTTACCTCAGAAGTATATCTCTGTTTCTCAGCTGTTGGAAGTATCCTGCTCAAACAGCTGAACAGTGATTCCACCTGTAAAGCTCTTTATAAATCAGACACAAATAGTTTTGATGCATTTGAAGGAAATAAATGTCCTAACAGTATCTTGTTTGTAAGAGGGAAATTGTAGTATACTAAGAAAAAAAAAAAAAAAAATCTTCCTGAGGCATTGTATGTAAAATACTTTTAAAATAGTCATCCTTGTGAGCCAGAATGCAGGTTGTAAACACCTTTCAGATTTCAAATAATTGAAAAAAAAGGACAAATTATCACCAGAAGAACTGAACTAATCAGAAAAAATAGGTTTGTTTTGGTGTCTTTTTCCATATCACAGTAAGTCAAGTTCTACTTTCCATTTTCCTACTCTAAATCTGATAGAACAGCAACTCAGTTGGCATCTCTGGATTTAACAGAGGGGCACTGAGAGCAGAATGAGACCCGACATCAGTGTAGGTGTTGACAGGTTCCAGTGCCCACTATGGGCTCATGGCAGCTGTGTGATTTTGAAAGAGTGGCTGCAGAAATAATCCAGCAGTCCCCAGGACACAAACAAGGACGAATATCCAGAGAAACAGCCTGTCCACTACCATGGCAACATACTTCCAGTCTTCAATAACCTGCAAGAAAAAGCCCATTAAAGAGGTTAGCATCTGGTCATGCTCTTTTGCTCTTCCTAATGCCAAGGTTTTTTGCATACAAAAGTAAAAGGAAACAAATCTCAAGGTTCAAGGAGCAAACTGACTTTAGGCTTGGGAAGGGATTTTCCATTCTGGGCATGGGAGAAGAATACTGTAAATATTTCTTAGTATTTCTTGGCTGGATCAGTTACTGAGCATGGCTGCCTGGTGGAAGCCAGTCCAGAAGGACCCACTGTATAATCCAATTAAGGAATATGTTTCTTTCACTTGAGTTTGCAGGTGCTGTTAATCTAAGTGGACAGAAATGGATGGTGTTTACTGCTGTTAAACTGGTTAGCTTCAGATTTCCTTACCAGCAGTCATCTTAATCAAGGTCTTTCATGCACATTAATACTGCTGCTTTTATTAAAATCCCTTTTGCCCTGCACATGTTGGTGATGAAAGTCACAGCCTTAGGTTCTGGTCTCAAAGGCAGTCACTATCAGGCTGTTCTTGCAAAGGGGGAATATATCCCTCTCCAGTTGTATCTTAGGAATGATCTTTTCCTCTCTCACTGATTCTAGTTGTGCACAAGACACCCTCCCCTCAGTGCCTTCACCATCCTTGTCAGTTAGCTGTGTGGTAGAGCAGGACTAGATGATCTTCTAGGTCCCTTCCAACCCCTAATATCTGTGAATCTGAATCTGTGAATATTTTACCTTCAGTGCACTCTAATTTCCACTGCTGCTAAGGGGCACTGTGTGCTTCTGAAATCAGACTATAGTTAATGTACATCAGCAGTTGTTATCAGACTGTCATAACAAAGGAAGAAAGCAGAGACAAAAAGAATTTAGAAAAATCATATGTAATACCAGAGGACCATGTGTGAAATCAATGAACTTTTAATGTATAAACTACCCTTGAAAGCTGTTCTTAATATCAAGTGGAATCTCTGCAGACCCCTTAGTGTGCAACACGTTCTTGCAAGAATTGCTGAGATATTGGGCAGTTCTTTTCTGCTCTCTGGAGTTTGCTTCTGTTCAGTTTCAATGTTTACAAGCTCATGTCTAATGTTAATAGCTGATCTTTATTTATATTGACAGTAGCTTCAATAAATAGCAATATGAACTACTCAGCAGCATGTTCCTCAAGAGACTCCTGCAAGATCATAAGCCAGAGTTTATTTAACCTGCTTGGCTGAGGAATAGAGAACCTAGATCCTAACTGGATTCTGCTCAGAGAACACTGGTGGGTATGAGGATGATTTTTCTTAACCATTGGTGCTAACAAAACTGTGAACCATTTGAGTTGCCAGGCATTACTCACAGAGTATTTACATCTGCTTTAGAACAGGGCAAGGGAATAGGGCAGCAGCAGCACTACCTAAATTCATCCTGGATGAAGTACTTACAGCCAGTAACAAGACTGATTTATCTCAAATGAAAGCAGTGCCAGCTCTGCTGCCATTAGGATTTCAGTTGTGCCCATTGGCCACACTTGGACTGGTACCTTCCCCTGGACAGGGTGTTTGGAAAGGCATTTTACTAATTTTACTAAATCATCCCTCTCTGCCCACCTAGCTAAGCAAGTACTCGAGCTGCAGGTAGATTCTTTCTGGTTATTATGGCCTAGCCATGAGATGAGTCACAGTCATATTGAACAGAATGGGGAAAAATAGTATTTTTCTGACCTGGAAATAAATATTCTTTTTTACCCCTGCCAAACCCTACTTGTATGTGAGTACACAGCTTTTTCAAGGGGGTTTCATGACTTAGTGGCCAATCAACAATCTCTCTCTGTAGAAATAGCCATGGTAATTTCCAGCAGAGTATCATCAGCATTTACCAAAGTGCTCCCATTAAATTCCTTTAATGGCAGAAATTATTTCCTTTTACAAGCTCTAGCTAGAATCTCTCTAAGATTTCAGAATAGCTAGAGAGGTCGAATATGCATGTAACAGAGGAGGGCAGGAGCTGAAGGTTGGCAAGACAGGGCAGATTTCTCACTTTTACTTACACTCTGGTCATTGTCATCACTTTTCATGTGCTCTGCTATAAAACTGACTCCATCAATTGCTTCTTGGACCTCAGGAGAAAACTTCGTGCTGGTTCGTAACCGAAAATCCCGGTGGGTGCTGATGTTGTCGAGAGTCTCGGTGACTTTCATCTCATATTTTTTGGCAGGGGCTGGATTTAGAAAATAGGTAGAGCTCTTGTAGAAGTCAGCTGGCTCCACACAGGGATGCTCTGCTTTGGTCTTTTTGCAGCTGCATGGCTTTTGCCTCAGAGAAGCATTTTCCGGGCGCTTCATGAACAGGTAGGCTGGGAGTCTCTCTAGGAAAACCAGCTTTACCCAGGGGGGCATAGTGTGAGTGCTTGGAGATCTGTGGTGGACATTGAGTACACAGACACTGGTAACTATGGAGAAGGTCACCAGAACCATTGTAAAGATGAGATACTTCCCAATCAGTGGAACGTCCAGAGACGTGGGAGGGACAATTTTGGAAATCAGCAGCAAGAAGACAGTCAAGGCCAGCAACACAGATATGCATAAGGTCATCTTTTCTCCACAGTCCGAAGGCAAGTAGAACACCAGGATGGCTAAGGATGTGATTAGCACGCAGGGAATGATAAGGTTGATGGTGTAGAAAAGAGGTTTCCTTTTAATAATGAAGTCATAGGTCACATCCACATAATTGGGGTCGGAAGGATTGACAGTCCTTCTTCCTGGCAGTGCCACTATGTCCCACTCACCACTGGGTGTGAAGTCATCCATGCTGGCCATGGAAGTTTTCAGCACCATGTCAATTTCCGTGTGATCGTACGTCCAAGAGCGGAACTTCAGCGTGCAGTTCTGCTGGTCAAATGGGAAATGCTTCACTTCAATCCTGCAAGCACTCTTGTAAATGGCTGGGGGCAGCCAGCAGATGCTCCCATTGTTCTTGACAATGGCATTTGTGTACAGAGAGACCTCGTAGGTGCCGTCGGCACTGGTGGCACCACAGGGGACAAGGGGAGAAGACAGAAAAACAGTGAGAGGAAAGATAGTTGAAAACAGGAGAGTTCTGACATACTTAGTCTTGTGGGCCTCAGTTGTTTCTAATATCAAAAATATAGTGATATTATGAAATCTGTGTCTTAGGGAGCTCAAACTCAACTGGGAGGTTGATCTGCATTTCTCTCAGTCAGAGGATGGATATTTGGTCCCATACATTCAAAAACTATTTTATGACATTATCATTACATAACAAATATGTCTGTTTCATCCAAAGAACTCCAAGTGCTTTATAAATGTTTAAGTAATTAAGACTTACTACAGCTCCAAAGACTGAGTACAAAAGAGATCATCCTGTGTGAAAATGGAAACAGGCACTGCTAGGAGCACACAGCACCTCTCCTCAGTGCCTTGGATGAGCAGTGCTGTTACAAAGGCAGGGAGAATGTTGGCAGAGGAAATTTAATTACATGGTTTCTAATATGTTGTATCACTCTAGTATTACAAAATCAGAACAGGCAAAGCCAGTGTTCTTAGTGCCCACATATAATCTTGGCTTTGTCTCTTCTCCAAGTGCCAAACTTCCACTGGGAGAGTCTTCTGTGTTATGATAGGCCCTTTAATTCAGGGAGAAAATCAGTATCAGTCAGCAGTCATTATCTCCTCCTGGCCATTGTTTCTGGGCAAACTAATTAGGGCTGTTTAACCTGTGAAATATCCCGAGGTAGAAATGTGAAGTGGTTGCTTGCTGATGAAGACTGAAATGTGGTGTTTGTGTGTGTACCCACTGCATAAAGTGAGCTGTGCAGCCCTTGATCTGCTCAGCATGTCAACAGGGGGAGGTGGCTGGGGAGGGGGGAGCTGCTGCCTGGGGTTAAACCATGACAACTGACTAGAGTGAAGGAGCACCTTTTTATTGGAATGGAAAAGTGCTCCTTCAAAGTTAATTAAAAGTCTAATGAATCACTTGATTGTTGACAAGACACCTTGGAAAATAAGTTCTATTTCAGTGCTAAGGTTGCTTTTTGCTCCTAAGCAGGGAAGTGCTGTGAGCACCTAAGACTTGGCACATCTGTAGCTGTTCTCCAGACCAGGTGTATGTGGCAAACCCTGCTCTGGCACTGAGCTGTGACCCTATGGAGCCCCATGTAAGCCATGAAACAACCAGATGCAGAAGTGAGTGGCTATTGCACACAAGGGCCATCAGTTCATTGACAAGAAAAAATACTGTTTTTCAGTAAGGAAATTGTATCTTCTCTCTCACCCCTGTACCTCTGCACGTTGGATTTACCATTATCCCACCCAGTGTACTGGGCAGGCTACTGGGCTGAGAGCATGTAGGTGGTTCTGCTGGCTGACCCTGGCTCAGCTGTGGGGCAGAGGCTGGGCTGTCTGTGCTCAGATTTTTATTTGAAGGTTTGTATTAATGTAAAAATCCAATATGAGGAGGCTAAGAGTTTGCTCCTGGATATTTAAGAAGCCTTTTAGAATGGTTTCTTTTCATCTGACAATCCATTAAATGGTATCATTTGGGGAGTAAGGAAGAAAGCAGATGTTGAGGACACATTTTACCAGAACAAGATTTGACCAGGCAGAGTACATCCTAATCCACTAGCTGAATTATTTTGTGACTAATACAATAGTGCTAAGTATTTCTGAAATCTGATTTCCAGCACTAGGATTCCAGGGGCTTAACTCAGTTAAATATAAACTTCCTAGGTTTCCCATCTGTGTATGTTCAGAAACCATCATGTCTTCATGATTTTTTTTGTTTTTCAAAGTGTCATGGAAGTGTATTATGAGCTTTAATTATTTTTTTTTCCTAAAGACTTGATATCATCCAAGTCATTTTATGTTTTTGTAGAGACTTCCAAACAGAACAAAGCAAAACAAAACTGGCAGGTAGCCATTTGTTCAAAAGAAGAATTGAAGTATGGTCTAGCACCAAGCTCTTATTTACTCAGTGCTGGGAAGCAAAAAGGTCAGATGTTGACAGTTTTATTATGTATTCCCATAATTGAGTTTTTATGAAAAGGGAACATAATTTGTTTTTTGTAAATGAATATTAATCCATGGAGTTCTGGTGCATGTGAACTTTGTAACAGATTTGTGTCCTGGAGCCTGTGGGGGAGGAAGCAGGAAAACAAAAAGGTAGCTCAGAGCCTAAGGTGTCTGCTAGAATCCTAGATTATTTTCTTGCAGAGATGACCAGTGTACAGCTGTGTTTGTACACACAATTCATGGAATGGCATTGAAATGTCTTTAACCAGAGTCCTGATTTTACTAAAATGATCTTTGAGGCCAGACAGACACAGTTGATACTGGATGAAAATTACACAGTTCAGTTCTAGCATTTTATCAGACCCACTTCATTGGTCCTGATGCTTGTTTCTTGATAATCAACATTTTGCTCACTGCATAAACTACAGTAAGTAGTTACTTACTTATTGTAAAGCACAATGTCTGGCAGCCAGATGTGTTTTGCAGGTATTCTCAGCTTATTTATTCCTTCATAGTCAGAGGGCTTCCAAGCCAAACGATAATCAATCCACTCCTAAGAGAAGAATTGCACAGGAGTGATGGGAGTATCCAGAGGAACAGTAAGAAAACAGCCACTGTGCTGGGGTGAAAGCAGTTGCACTTGTGGTCTGCAAGAGCATGGCCCTGGGGGTTTGGTTACCTGGTTCAGCCAGACATTTGTGGTCATGATCTGCTCCCGTTCATTCTGCAGGGAAGGAAACAGAGAGAGAAAAGTGGTGGCTTTTAACAACACTTGTGACTGCACTGAGTGTGGCTGTTTGGGAACAATTACCAGCACCCTGCTGAGCTGATTCCACACCCACACACCCTGCACCTTCCCCGTGGATTTGATTTGAAAGAGAAGCCACATTTGACCACAAGGAAGGGCTAGATTAACTCGTGTGAGGTGATGTAAGGTTTGCCTTGTAAGGTGTCAGCTGGCAGGCTCTGCTTGGTGCAGCTGCTGTCTCTGGAGCAGCCCAGAGAGACATCTCTCTGCAGCTGCTTTGTGTGCCTGGGGATCTACTGAAGGGACCAGGTAGGAGGTGAGAGAGTCCAGAGGATTTGTGCAAGAAAACAAATTAATTCTTCCATCCTGGAGATTCTTGAGGTTGTTATAACCTATAGGATGTCTCATTTTGCTCTCTGCATGAAGAGTGATGTTATAGAGGGACAGGGACTGAATTGTGCCATTCTTGCCCATTCACCCTGGCTGTTGAGGTTGTTGATTGCTGGGGCCTGCAGGGGTGAGACACCTCACTTTTTATGCCCAGAATCTGCAGTCTGGGGGGACAGTGTGCTGTTGGTGGTGGCAGAGCACTGTGTGATGAGTCCAGGTGGACTTGTGCAGGAGGGAGGGGGCACTTGTCCCTGAGCCATCTGGAATACATGACAGTGTATCCTGCATAAAGCAACCTGCACATGTGTGAAAGCTCCTCTGTCTGCACAGTTCCCCTCATGTTCCATCAGTGCCTCTCTCCTTCCCTCTTGAATTTCAGAATCTAAATTATGTATGTCTCTTAAAGTTTGCAGCAGTCCAGCCACTGGCCCATACACAAATACTGGCAGGGAGGCAGTCAGCTGTATCCTCTTGAGCATCCAGGGAGAGAGCAGCAAAGTTGAAAGCCCTGATTCAGGACATTTTTCCCACTTATGTGCTGGATCCTGTTCCCACTGCAGTTAATGCTAAACCTCTTTTGGCACTGTGGTGTGTGCTTGTACCTTGGAAGAACTCTTAAACACAGGATAACCTTGTGAGTCCACGTGTCTTTCAGCCCACTGAAGTAATTTCTATTGAATATGAGGAGCTCCTTACATGAGGATTGTTTTAACCATGATAAGCTATTTCAGCTGGGACTAGTTTCTTTACAGCTTTTCACTGTTCTTTGCTGATAAGCCTAATATACCATGAGATTTTGAGCTGGTTTCATAGTTTTTTTTTTCAGCCATTCAATCACATTTCTTTGATGCAAGCAGCAGAAGATGGTTTGGCATTGTGTGCACAGCCCAGGATAGATCCTGACCTGCAGCTGTACTGAAATCAGTGGAATTATTTTGATTTTCTTTTGTGATCAATGACATTTATTGAGAGAAGATTTAGCTTCTGTCCTTTATTGCTTAGGCACAGACTGATCTCCCAGTTGTGGCTGCACTCTGCAGAATAAAGCCAGTAAATCCCAGGTGTGGGCCCTGCATACCAAGTATTCTCATATGAAGTAGAAAATAACAGGGACATAATGATACCAATGTGACTTGTATTTAGAATGCTGTGCAGGTAATAATGATTTAAAAGGCAGTGCCCAATTTGAACTTACCACACTGATGAGCTGTGCCAGGGAAACCTGCAGCTCTATAGATACCAACTGGGAGGAGTTGACAGCTGGTCGAATTAACTTATTGTACCTGTCAGGACTCAGTAGGTGGTTCATCAGCTTTTCCTCAGCATCTGCTGCCCTGCTTCCTGTAAAACATCACATGATAGGATTAGAGGAAGGAGACCAAGTGACATGATGTAGGGATCACAGAATTCCTGTGCATCAGATTGTCTCTGTGAATTAACAAGGGCTTTTGGTTCTCTGAAAGCTGGGTTGGCATGAACACAAGGATATGGTGCTTGCACCAGCATCTGCTGAAGTTGACCCCCTCCCAGAGCATAGATCAAACAGACAGCAAGCTCTTGGCTACCTAGTGGTGTTTCTATTTCAGAATGATTTTTATTTGAAAAACCTGAGGCAGTAGAAAGCCTTATTTATGTGGAAGCACAACCTGATTTATTGACTAGCATAAATCCTGTCATTCTTAGATGGCCAAAGCTGGAGTTCAGTGACTGCAAAACAGAACCTGGAGGATACTACCAGACAAACCTGAATGTTCTCCATGGAGCAGAACAGCTTGTGGCACAACCCCAGAGGTAACTGCATCTTGTACTTGTATTTTTTTAATGTTATAGCATATCCTGAGATCCACAGAAAGAAAGGCAGTCATTGAAAGGCCAGGATAACATAAGAAGCCAAAGTTTGTGTGCATTTCTAGAAGGTGCCCAGTTTCCATGTGAATTGATAGGGGGGAAAAGTCTCTCTGGAACTTGCTACTTCTAAATTCCACTCAGATTTTAAAAATACTGTAAAATATTCACATTTCTGATCAGTAAGAAAGTGGAGAGACTTAAAAGGAAACATCCTCAAACAGATTTTTGGCATCTAAGAACAGCTTTCACTCAAGCTCTAGGGAAGGGCTGAGATAAACAACAGGCTTGTTTAAATTCTTTTAAGACCAGCATATGCCACGGCACTGGTAGCACAGATTTTGTCACATACACTTAACCATAACATTGTTCTTCAGAACAGGCTTCTCAGATACTTCCCAAGCCATTTGGGAAAAAAAAATTAGGTGACTACATCTGTGTTAGTTGGGTCAGTTGGGTTTTTGATTCACAGTTGCCTTTTACCTCCCTGCAAGTCATTATAAATGCCCTGTGCCATGGGATTTTTGGATATGACATTTATTCTCAATGGAACCCTGCCTAACCAAAGGCAGCTCAAGCCAGAGCTGTGCTGATCCTTGCTAAGCACCAGACTCTGCTTTTTCTGATGTGTTGCAATCAAGATAGAACCACAGCTGATATGGTGAAGAAAATGGTGCCATGATCCAGGAGTGATGCTTCTGTGTTTGTAAGGACAGGTGAGGAGCTCTGCAGTGGCTACAGAGAGAATCTTGGTTGAAGTGTTTTTTTCATGTGTGTTTTGGTTTTGGTTTCTAACAAAAAGCTATGTAAGTGACATAAGCAGGTGCCTATAACCCAAATATGTATGTGCTCATTTGTTGTGTTTCATGCAGTGGTGACTGAAGCTGCCAGCAAAGGCAGGGAATTCTCCTGTGAGTTGGTAAATACTTTTGCACTGTGTTGCCATCTTTTTTCTCTAAATATTCTAGCATACAGAGTATTTGCCAAACAGGGAGTAAGAAGCAGAAAAGTGCAGAATATCTGCAGACAGCTCATTCTGGATTTGTGATAATCCCATTGTCTGCAATCTCGTTTCAGTGGCTGGGTTGTCTGGCTGCAAACCCAGAGCAGCTGGCATCTGAGGTGCCAACTCTCAATAAACTTTCTGCAGGTGACTTAAGGATAAAAATATCTTCTTTAAATACTGAATCGCTTTAAGAAATTATTATCTGCTCGCAGGGAAGGGGTTGCTGTAATTAATAAATCTTTATAAAATTGCCATCGCAGCCTTTCTGAGTCATCAGGACAGATGGAAGTGGCTCAGCTCTCCTCACTCAGATGCCCGTAGCAAACACCACTAGATGTCAGCAGCTCACCACCTGAAGGCTTGTTCAGCCAATTTCTCTGTAAATAACGTGTAAAAATGAGCGATTCTTGTATCATTTTTATCATCTATTTCCCATTGCCAGTCTACATATTAACTAGATGGCACCCAAGGAGAATAAAATTACCGGGCCTTCCAGTTCATCTTTATATGCATTTCATGAGGGCAGTGGCCATGCATTTGAAACTCCTCTTTTGATTCTCAAGAGTTGGAAGAAATGAAAGAGCACAGTTTCCCTTGCAGATTGGTTTTTTTTTTTGCTCACAAATAGCAGTAATCACCAGAAATGCTGCAGAGGGTAGACTGATGCTTTTAGACAAATGATTTTAACAAGAATGATGAGGCAGTCCTAATTTGGGAGTGGAGTATTTTTGTGTACTGAAAGCAGCAATAAAGAAAACTCACTGGGGTGGATCCTGAGCTAGAGGAATTGTTTTAGCTTCACTGAACACGCTCCACATCTGCTTCATGACAAGGAGAGCAAATTGCCACTTAACTTGCAGCACATTCTGCACGAAGTTTGTTTTCTCTGGGGGAGTATGACCATTAAACCAAAACTGCATCAGGATGCTTCTAATTTCACAGCAGAAGAAACAAAAATACAGACTTTACTCGCTCCCTTGTGCAACCTTTCCCTTTTACATGGTCTGATTTAAAGATATAAAATAACTAGTCATCCTGTGTTGTTTATTTTCAGTGTGATGAGAAATATGTTGACTTCCAGTGAGGAGCAGTGTTGACAAATACAGGCAAGTGCATTGTTATCCCTGTCTCAGTTGTTGAAAGCATAAGGCTTTCTGTTTCATTCCTCTGTTTCCCTGATTTCAGTTGTTTTAATACATGTTGAAATAGCATTTGTTTGTAAATAATAAATATACTGTAGCATGTGTTGTCAGTTTTGCTCTCACAACTAACTGCTGTGGACAATGGTGACACACCAAATTCCTGTTGTAATTGGTAAAGAGCAAGCAGCAAGAAGACAATCTCATTATCTTCTCTGAAATTACTTTGTGATGTTGTTACTGCCAAGCATACTCTGGAGTAAAATAATATATACAACCTCTTGGAATGATGCATGCCAATGGGGGATGCTTCTAGGAGTGGTGGTGAATTTACTGTATTCTAAAGACTGTTTTAATTTCTATACTGCAATGAATGGAAATAAAAAAGAAATACTGCGTTTAAAAGTTTATCATCTAAGAATCTGAAATAGGCCCTCACTCTTCATTCCTTACAAAGCAGAAGTTTCAGTCATTGAAGAAACAAAACAACTGTGGGGTGAATAGGTAAATTTGGGAAAGGTGGGATTTTTGTCTTGGTTCAGTTGCAGACTGTTTTACTCTGAACCCCTCAGAGGAGTCTCAGACAGGCAGAAGCTCCCATGGCAAGTGCTCTGTTTTGTGCTGCTGCTGGGCTGTGCACGTTGGCTAAAGCACATGCAAGAAATCCTGGCAGAATAAAGTAAATGTTCTTAGTGTACATTTGGGTTTTTTTTTAGCATATATTTACATATCTCATTTAAACTATTTACATGCTAATCAAGAGATCAGGAAGTAAGAACTTTGCCAAATGTATGAACTTGAGGCAGTGATTGGAGAGGGATGAAATCTGTCTTATTTATGGTTCATGTCATGGTTCATTTTTTATTTTTCATTCAGCACAATACCTGCTTTTCCCATCACAGATGATCCTGGCAGCATCTAAAGGGATATTATTTAGTGATTGTCATCTCCTACTGTTCTCTCTCTTTATATCCAACTTATTCTCTGCCCATATCCATCGTGGAGGATTTGCTGATACAGAACAAGCCAGAAACAGCACTAAAATCATCCATTTCATGCATCCTTTTAAAGTCTGCAACCTACTAAGCTGATAGTTACTGATTGTCTGAGAGCTTCTATCCCAGCCCCACCTCCCAGCCCCGAAAGCCATCGCTGCTCTGCAAACGGGGTCTGTAAGAAAAGATCACTTACCACTGAAACAAAAGGAGCCCACTACAAAGAGAAAGAGGGTGCACGTATTCCTCATGGCAATAACAAGAAGAGGTGGATTACTGCTCTTCAGTTCAGCTGGCAGAAGGCTCTGTTGTCAGGGATGCAGAAGGAAGAGATGCAAAAGCAAACCTGAATCTTGGAGATATGAAAAGCCTGGCAAGAGACAGACAGTAGGACCTGGCAGAAGCATGCTGCAAAGTGGAGTTTTCCTGAGCAGAGTGGTCCCTCCCCCTTTGCAGCTGTTTAAAGAGCTTTGTGAAGAGGAAAAGCACATAAGAAGGAGGAACATAATGTGATAATGTTGAACAAGAGGAAATTGAAGAGCAAGCCAAGGAACATGATCTGTGAACCACAACTACTTAATTCTTGCCACTAGATAACATTTAGAAGGCTTTCTGCTTAACAAGTGCAATGGATGGGAATAGCTGTGTGGGAAGAGCTGGATAGAACTTTGTTCCAGGAAACCTGGTAATGAAAGGCAGTCAATGAATTCCAGCCCTAGCAGAGGGTCATTTTCTGTGAGGGGAAAATGTTGTTAGCCTACTGCTGACTGTTTTCCACTCCAGGGCCTATACAAGTCATCTCTCTAAACTAGAACTCCAAAAGGCTTTCTGGCAGCAGCAGGAGAGGAAGAGAAAATTAGTTGTTGCTAGCATTTGACAGGATTTTCCAAAGCAAGCTCAAGCAGCTTGTTGAGAAACAGCAATAGCTCTAAAGACACTCCAGAGGAGCATTAGAGAAACTCTATAGAAGGAATCTTTTAGAGCTGAAGAGTTCAGCAGTTTAGAGTGTCTTGTGTTTTGGGACTTGCCATGGGAAGACTTCTACAGGAGGAAGGGAAAGAAGATCTCAATGCCCTTTACAAGCACAGGTCCTGGATAGGGAAACAAAAAAAAGGTGCTAATCTTCTAAATGCTGCTTCATCTCCATACTGAGGTTCCTCTCTGCTTCAGCTGGCCACAGTATGTGGTTCTGCCTGTCTCCCAGCAGTTTAACACCATTGCTGGGATGGAGACATTCCTGATTTACCAGCATAACATTCCAGACTTCTGCATCTAGAACAGTTGATGTATTTGGAGAAGGTCATCTGCTGCTGGTGTTAGGCAGGTTGTTGGTGTAGTGTCAGATAACTCACTGCCTTCTCCCTAAAGGTTTTAGCCACCTTCTTTTTTAGCTAGATAGCCTGGTGTGTTATAACTTCAGTGTCTTTGAAGGAAACATCATTGAAGGCTACATCAGAGGTAGCCCTATGTGTAAAACAATACTATTCCTTTTTTTTTTTTTTGTAATTTACTATCTGCAATCTATGTAACTCCTTTAAACAGCCAGTTTATTACTTTTTGCTCACTTCTTTAGGGTAGGAGGATGGATTCAGTCAGACAAATAGAAACCACTCACTGCATGGACTTCTACTTGGATAAACCAAGCTGTTACAAGACAGCTTTGATGAAATGGCTTAAAGTGTTGTCTTCTCTTACTCTGAAAACTCAAGGTATGTTAACTATACCATATCCTCCACTGAGAATCCCAGTAGTTCTTTAAAAAGCTCCCAACCTCCTACCATGAGAAGGGTGGTTTGTATGTTCTTAATTTCCTCCACCTGCACTCTCAAACAATTCCCTTGAATGCACATAGAACACCCTCAGTTATTATCTTTCTGGTTTTATAGTGGCTTCAACTTAAAAAAAATAAATTAAAACTTTGATCTTTTATAACTATTAAACTTTTACATAGATACATGTGATCACTTTGTTTAGAGGTGGATTTAGCACATCTTAATGCAATGCAAACATCTCAGATGATAAAAAGCTCTGTGCACTGTGTAGGAAGTGATGGTTGATGGTTTCTGTACAGGCTGCCTCCTGCTTATTTTATGCCTTTTTTTTTTTTTTGTGGTGCTTTGTCATTTCCTTTTCCCTCTGAATTGCTCTTGGCTGGAATTGATTTAAACTGGGGTTGTTCAGCCTGGAGAAGAGAAGGCTCCAGGGAGACCTTAGTGTGGCCTTTCAGTTCTTCAAGGAGCCTGTCAGAAAATTTGGGACAGACTTAGGACAAGGGATAATGTTTATAAACTAAACCAAATAGACATTTTTGATGCTGAGGGTGGTGAAACACAGGCATGTGCTTCCCAGAGAGGTGGTAGAATCCCCAACCCTGGAACCATTCCAGGTGAGGTTGTCTGGGGCTCTGAGCAACCTGCTCTAGTTGCAGATGTCCCTGGTCCCTGCAGAGGGGTTGGACTAGATTAACTTGAAAGGGTCCCTTCCAACCCAAACCAGCCCATGATTCTATGATTCTAAATGGGAGTTTGAATTCTTACCTCAAAATAGTGTGGAAACTGAAGAGGAGGAGAATGGTTTCAGTGAGACAAACAGGAGAACAGTCATTCTTCATCTACCTGCACGAAGAAAGCCAGTGCAATCCTGGTGAGTACATGTGAAATGTAACATTATTTCTCTGCTTTCCTCCAGCATTTAATTACCAGCATGAAGAAACAGAGCCTTCCCTTAAGAAATCACCATCTAGTAATAGTCACAAACCCTGGGAGCTGTGTGCCAAGCAAGGTGTTTGTGCTGAGTGCTCCACTTCTTGCTTCTCACTCCAGCAAGCTTGGCTTGTACCCTGTCAAAGGCCTGTGTGGTCAGAGACCTTGCTACTTGAGCCTGCTGGGCAGTTGTGTCTTTCATTGCCCTCAAGGAGCTGTGCCTTCTCTTACTAAGGTTGTGCTTGCACAAAGTACCTGTCTGCTGGAGAAGAAAGATTGCATCTGCATCTGTTTCTACTTTCTGATAGCTGACCTGGTTGTCCTCTGATCTGTTTCTCCTCAAAGGCAAATTTCCAGCTGCTAACCCAGCCTCTGCTTTTGCAGCACTTATGCTGCAACAGATGGATGGACCCCAAAGTTACTCTGCTTGTGCTCATGAGAGTAGTAGCTCAAGGTGTAACAAAACAGATTGGGGCTACTTCAGCAAAGCAGCAGGCATCAGAGAGCCAGGGGGTCCCAGATCATTCATTGATGGCCCTGGTTTTGCTGCTGTGGACAGGGGGAACTGCCACAGCTGGTGTTCTTCTCTCTGGCCATATTCCTTCCCCACTCACTTGTGTTCATTCATTCTGACAGATCACTGAAGATCACTGAGATTTTCCCCACAGTGATGCTGCAGGATTCCATTTGTTCATTAAGTTGAGCTCCTGAAATTAAAAGTCTTCTGAGTAGACAGTAGCATATGTGATATGTTGGATTTGCATGTTAATGCTCCATGCAAGCATGGCAGAGAGCCAGCCACTGAACTGCCTGGGGGTTGTTCCTGGTTCTCTAATGCTTTGCATGCCTTAGGCTATTAGGGCTCTTAGATGCAGGAGGAGCAAAATGTCCAAGTGCCCAGGAAAACTGTCAGTCCCCTTTCCTGGGTTGATCATGGGGATTTCAAGCTGCCACTTGCATTAGGAAAGAACCAGTGAGAAATGCTAAGGCTTCCAAAGTGGAAGCAACCCCAGTGCAGCTGGGCTCTTAATTGGATGGGTGCAGGTACAGGAAGGTGACTGCAAAAAGAAATACTTCCAGGTGAGCTACAAGTGGTTTCCAGTAGTTCTGACACCTTGTGGCTGAGTGAATGTGACACCTAAGTGAACCTGAATGGCATCTGCAAGGTCCTGCCCATCTCAGCAGCAGCAAGGCACCCTTAGCTCTCAGAGGGGTTGAGAAATGGAACTTCTTACAAGTATCTTCTGCAAACATCCAACATGCCCCCCCTGCAGATAAAATAGTAGTTTTCCCTTCTCACCACTTTTTAATTGAGCTCATTAGAAGGGCTGTGCTGGAGCCAACATTTTGCATCCTGCTTTGCTTTTTTAATTTATTTTTCTTTTTTTTTTTCCCCCCTTAGAAATGCACTTAGAGTCCATTAGAGATGTGTTACCTCAGCCATTCTGGTGCTGGTGTCTTTGGGTTGAGTTGCAGTGCTGCAGTTTCATTTCACAGGGCTGGAGTATGTCTTCATTTAAAGTTTACAAGGCAAACCAAAACTGTGGCACTGTAGTTCCAGTAACTGTCAGCTGGATGAGCCCAGCTGGGTCCTTGCACAAAAAAGCTGTTGGTAGAAATCAGTGGGAAGGCCAAGGATATATGATATGTAATGTTGTAATCTAAAGCTTTGGAATGTAGTAAGCTTTTTTGGATAGGTAGATGCTTGATACTGGAGAAACAGTTTTCATTCAGAGGCTTACTCTAGAGTGATGCACCTACAGCAATACAATAGGTTTTCTAGTTTCAGTAGAATTGCCCCTTTTAATCCTAATCACTGTATTCTGCTCTATCAAACTGCACCTAAGAAGCAGTCAGTGAGGATCTGTTTCCAGCTTTTTCAGTATTGATACCTTTCTACTGCAATATCTGGAATATCCTATTCTGTGTGCCAAAAATTATAACATTATAACATTGATGATAAATAAAACATAACTCTCCAAGTGTAAAGACAGTAAAGGGCAAACACCCTGAGCCAAGGCAAATTCACATTCAACTGCTCAGCCTGAGATTTGAATGCCATTTACTACTCCCATGTTTGCTGCACTAGCTGCTAAGCTGTTGAGAAAAGCTCTACTGTCTACTAGAAGCAGATGCTATGAATAAATCACAGGTGGTATTTTCAAGCTGTGTGTGGAATTTCGTGTAGCAGGGGCAGACCTGCAGGTCTTGCTCAGGTTGGTGTGATGTGAGGTTTAGGAGTTCAGCAAATTTTCTACTGGACAGAGTTGTATTGAAAAGATCACTGTCATTTTTTGGCAGTGAAATGATTTTACTCCTCAAGATGCCTCTATAGACTGCAGGTTGCTAATAGAAATAGGCAAATGGTGCATATGTGGTCATCTGGAAAACCCAGAAGTGTTGTGGTGCAGAGCACATGTCACTGAAAAATTGTGGAGAGTTTTGCTTGATTTCTAAGCATCAGTGTTCTCTGAGGCAGACCTGCACATCTTGCTTTCACTGCTGGGCCAATGCCAGGATAGTAATGGTTGGTTTGTCCACTGAAGCTTTTAGGATGAGGCACTGGCATGTGAGTTGTTCTGTTATTGGGATCATCTTGTATGCCAGAAAAAAACCCCACACCCAAACTGTTTGTGACAGAGTCCCCTGATTTCTCTCTCACACCATGGTGGAGGGAATCAGAATGTCTGTAACTGCACATCCCTTTGAGTGGAGAGGCAGGAGAAGGGTGAATGGCAGTTGTACTGTTGGAGATGTACCTTCTTCTTTGGAACTGCTGCATTTCAAAATAAGCAGGGTTGAGAAGTGCAGAAGAAGGGCTCAGGATAGAAAACTGAGAGCCAAAAGCACAGGCTGTGTCCTCAGCTCTGCCACGAGGCTCCAGGGCTGTCTCTGGGTAACTGCCATCCTTGCTCAGTGCTCCAGATTCCCCAGGTGTAAAGCAAAGATAAGGGTTGGCATTAAAAAAGCACCAAAAAGCACCCTTGGGTGGCAAGGAATGTAAAAGAATCCTGACAACCCAAGGAAGGCCTGTGTTCCTGTGGCTTTCACACTCTTCTACTGCCAACAAGATGTTTCCTGATCTTTAAGAAGCAAATGGAACACTTGCTGGGTTTGTGTCATGAAGCAAAGCTGGCAATGCTGCTTCATCAGGACTAATGATCATTAACATCCTTTTAATTTCATCATCCCTTTTTCCCCCCCTTTTCCTTAGAGACAAAGATGCAGATGTGGCTAGAGCCATGAGCACAACCTGAGCTGCTGCATCATCACCTGGAAGTGAGGATCATTCAAATCACATTAAGGGTTGTCAGAAGCCAGCATTTAAAATGCTCAATGTAAGAAGATGCAGCCAGGACTGATACACCAGGCATGTGGTTCTGGAAAGCTGGGAGTGCAACAAGCATCAGATCTTCAGTTTGAGTCACTTGCCTCAAGGTCACTTAAAAGCTCTTTGTGTACAAGTCAGATCTGCTCCTGTTGCAGTGCAGAGAGGAACAGAACTGAAAACACTGGAGGAAAAGCTCTCATGGGTGGGGACACAGAAACAGCTTTAATTTTTGCCTAGAGAGAGGCTCCAAACTTCATAGTTTGAATGTGAGGCTTTTTGACCTGCTTAGCTTGTAAAGTAGCAGGCACTGGGAGACTGGAATCCCAAGAGCACAGGAGAGAGCTGGGAAGTGGGAACCCTGTTGTGGGTGGGGAAGGTGCCAGAGTTGAAGTCTAAGCAGTAGCTTTTCCTAGTCAAGGTGCAGGGTAGGGGTGAGAACCAGCAGGGAGTGCTGCCAGTCACCAGGGTGTCAGCACAGAGCTGGCAACAAGGAAAACAGACTTAAGAAGGAAGGTGACTTTTAAATAAAAAAGGTGACTTTTAAACGAAGCAACAGCAGATGGCAACCAAGAGCTTGACTGCTGGTGCACACAGAACGGTGATAAAACCATAAGGAAGGAGAATTATGCAGAATAATGAAGTAATTCTCTGGTCTTGGATTTGAAAATTAAGTATTTGTATGTAAAGTAACAAAAATTTTTATAGAGCCATATGCCTGAAGACCCGGGAGTTTTGTTGTGATTGTGTCACTTGGTATCTAGTAAAAGATCCTGTATAAACTCCTGCAAACCTCACCTCCTGGAGAACTTGTGAGCCTATCTCAACATGTAACCACTAGCATTCCTCTTCTCTTCCTTCAGCTTTAGTAGGAAAAACTAAATGGGAAACCATTTAGAAAAACACTCTAAAGGAAACTGTATATTCATTTTTTTCCAAGACAAAAACAGAGCTCCTTAGCTCACCAGACAATAACACATCAGGATATATTTACTGGAGGGATATCATCATCTAAAGCCAGGCATTTCTAGTGGGATTTTTATGTAATTTAGATCAAGAATCTAGACTCTATTTTGATTTGAAGCATGTGAATCTTTTGAAGCTCTACCAGTGTCCCAAATTCAGTTGGGTTTTTTTTCCTTTGCCTTTCCCAGCATGCCACAAAAAAAAATTTGTTATTTCCAAGTCAAAGGAAGCAGTTCCTTCTGTCTCTTCAGATTTGATCTTTGTAAGCTTCTTTAGTGCCTCTGGTTCTGTGATCTTCACTGTGTGGAAAGCAGTAATTTGTGCTGACATCACCTAACTGCCCTGAAGAAAAAATATGTTGCAGATTACCAAGGAAAGGGAGAAATTTATCTATAATTTAGGACAATAATGGAATTGAATTCACAGAGTCTCCCAGCATCTCTAGCTCTGACAGTCTGCTGTCATTAGCAGTGGCTTGGGATGCTGTTGTGTGGGTTTGATCAGGGCTGACTGAAGGGAAATCATTAGGAGGGCCTCAGTTTTCTATCCACTTTTCTGAGGTTTGTTATCCTTTGTGGCACTTGTGCCTGTGAGAACTCAGGAGCTGTTTGTTCTCCTGAGCAAGAAACCCCTCCAAATTATTGCCATGAGTGGGGAGTGGTTGCAGTGAGGTGCTGATGCTGAGCAGCCTGGATTGATCCCATGACCTTTTGGTGGTTAATTGTAGCTCCCTGGCCTGCCAGGCCCAGTAGCAGGGCAGGGTGCTGCAGTGGTGGGGCACCCACTCTCACACATCACTTAAAATGAATCTAGCATATGATTTTCCACACTTCTAAAGTTACACAGTTTAAAACTACTTAAGACTTCAGATGATGAAGAATAAGTGTATCCTTAAGTAGCAGGGTTCTGAAAGTTAATTGGTCTGTGAGGTTTGTACCTTATTTCTAAGTTTCACCCACTGTGTATGTTCATGTCCTTGCCAAAGCTCCATTCACTCTCTGAAACCTCTTCTATTAGATTTTAGACTCTTAGCTTGCTTATGGAAAAGCAAAATAAATTAGGTTTCTTGATGCCTTGTTCATAAAGCAAGTTCTTTTTCCAGACCATAAATGATTCTGGAAGCTCTTTGTGCAATTCACCAGGGTGCTCACAGCTCACCTACAGTGCTGGGGGGTGGTCTCACTAAAGTTCAATGGGTTACTTCCTTCTGAATTTTATTTGATCTTTCTTTATTAAAGCACCACCTTTGTTCTTTCAGTTACTGGTTCCTGGTGCAGCCTTTGTGACCTGGGATGTTGTTTCAGCTGGCACAGATCTAGTGTAGCTCATCATGCTGTGTGACATATAAGGCAATCAATTCCCTCTAGTTTAAAACCTCTGTTTACTTTTGAGGAGATAATTTATCTGATTCATTAGAGAAGAGATTTAATTCAACAAGTCATAGATCTGACTCCCTGGGTCATGTATTTGCTCTGTAAGTCACACACATAAGGTAACCAACAAAGTATCTGGCTTAGTTAGATCTGTTTTTTTTAATCCTGAATAATTAACTTGTGTGTAACTCATCTCAAACAGACCATCAAATTGCTGTCAAATTGGTTTTGTGAGATGTCTGCCCCAGTGCATGATTAAAACCAGTAGTTTCCCCCCTTGCCACATAAAATCCAGCAGCAGTCCCTCCTGAATGTATGAGGAAAAGCAAATATTGGAGTGTATAATTCCAAAGAAAATGCTTTGATTTTGTGTGAGTTGTAAACACTGCAGGCACTGAACTGGAGATGTTCTGAGGTGGAATGCTTCCAGTCTCTGATTGCCACTGCTTTGCTTTCCCAGAGCTTTTAAAATATTCATATTCCTCTCTTTCCAGTGCCTCTACTTTAAATGGCCTCTTTCTGATACTGGTGTGAAGCACTTGCAGGCAGTTGAAATTCAGAGCCAGGCTGGGTGCTCCTGCCAGCCCCTACCTTGTGTCCTACAGATGTGCCCTCACTTCTTATGATTTAGATGATTGGGGTTTTTTTCTGCTTAAAAACCATTTTGTTGTGATTTCAGTTAATTCTAGTTTTTGTAACAGCTGTTACAGTGAGAGGTTAGTTTTCACCTGAAGATAGCTGCTGGATGTGAGCATCTGAGAGAAAAGGGAACCCTTTCTGACTCCTGGTGATCTTGCACTTCTAGGAGATGATGTGCTTAGGCTGCAGTCACTGACAGACAGGGCTAGTCTAGAACATGAGATGAAAGGGGTTGGGAAATCAAGGTGTTGGAAAACAGGTTCTAAATGGCTTCAATATAAACACTTTAAAAAGAAAATGGAGTAAAAGGCAGTTAATTCAGAATATTCCCAACCATTTTACATTTTAAGCATTCCCTAAAGAATACTTTTATGTCAGTAAAGACTTACATGCCACAGAAAATGATAGTGCTCTGCTGTTGATTTAACACTAGCTGGATTTTATGGTGCTGGGAGAGCAAACAAGTCTCCCTTAATTAGTGATGAGGTGCAGTGAGTTTCAGCACAGTGACTGATAGATGTGATGTGCAGGCAGTGCCTTCTGCAGCTGCCTGTGACCAGGAGGGGAGGGAGGGAGGCAGGGAGGCTGCTCTGAGCAGCTGCAGCCCATGCTGGGAAATGCTGAGCCCACAGGCCTGTGGCCCTGGAGGGATAAAGCTCCCCAAGCCTATTCTGTACATTTTGCTTGGCAGGATTGTATTAAGGAGGCTGTAAAGCCTGGGCTGGTGGCTCAGGGAAGCTATTTCTTTTTTTTTTTCATGGCAAACACCAAGGCATCATTTCCCTGCTGAAACTGGGGACTGAAATTTGCTGCAAAAATGAGAAAAAAAAAAAAAAGTTTTATTTTTTCAGTTAAAAAGCAAACATTTTGACTGAATTGGATATCTTCTGCAAAATGTTCTGTTTTGCTAAAGCAGTGGTGCTCCAGCACAGCAGCAGCTGCTGTTTATTAATCAGTGTAAATAACTTGCTTGTTCATGAGCAGTACCCAGGGGTCAGTTCTTTCTGAATCCTGAGCTGGATTTCCTTCTGCTTTGTTTAAAGGTAGGTGAAAAACATGAAGAGAAAACATACCCAGGGTTTTAAAACAGGGGGAGACTTCCTATTTACATTTAATTCTTCCAAGTATTTAATATTTTCAGTGTTAAATTCAACTCTTTTGTAGATTGGAAAGTAGGGTGAAAGTGAAATGATTACCACAATGTGGAGAAAGGTGACACAGGACTTTAATTCTGGTTATTTAAAACTGGTTTGGATTTTTTTACCCTTGTTTTTCCTACTTTAACTGAATTATGCCCCTCTTTCCTTTTCTCTTGCCAATCTGCTGCCTGCACAGGTCCTAAGTTCAGCCCCCCTAGATAACAGGGCACAGGCATTGCTGTGTTATGCTGCTAAATTACTCCTTTTGTTCCTTCTTTGTATGACAAGCAGAGAAAAAAAAGCTTTAGAAAATAAGAATGGAAATCTGCCAGAGCTGCCCACTGATTGATCAGCCAGGTATACCCATGACAAGCAGAGTTTGCATTTTATTAATGGTTCCATATCAGGTATGTGGTGTCTTTTTCATGACAAATGAATGTGAACTGCACCTATTCAGCTGGATTCCTGTGCCAGTCTGAGCTTCACTCACCCAGGATATTCAGTACTTCTAAAAATTGTTGTCTTGGTGTTTGCTTCAGGCTGGGTTTATGCAAAGGACACTTTCTTTAGCTGAAAAGAAGCTATTTGCAGCAGCTGGAATAACAAGGCAATGCAGGAAAGACTAAAATGCTTTGTGTTGGAGGAGAATGGAGATGCCAACTGCCCAAACCACTGGCTTTACTGGAAGTTGGGCAGAAGGTTTTGCCATCCTTTTTGAATCTCTCCAGTCAGAATGTGATTGTTTGCTGGCTTTTTAACAGAAATTTCAGAAATCTAGACAAGGGGAAGAGAATAAAAAATCTGAATGCTGGATGGTGTGCCTTTCAGGGATATTTTTGGATGCCTACTTTGGTAAAGGCCAACTCTCTTGCTCTGTGAGATTGAGTCAAACTGACAGAAAAGGGGAGAAAGAATTTTAATAAGGTGAAAATACCTAGTGAGCTACAGTATGCAGAGCAGGCAAAGAGCAGGTCATTCTGGGGGAGCACAGAAAAGCAGGTGATGCTGTTGTGTACACAGGAGGGTGAGGTGGCTGGGGAAGGCATTTTGGAGGTAGGTTAGGCAGTTTTTGGCAAGGGGTAGGTAAAGAAGCTGAAAATCAAACTAAAGCATCCCTCCCCTAGAAGCTTGGCTGGATTCATTTCTATGCTTCCCATGTTCTAACAGGACAGACAGGAAAGCCTTTCTGGGCTTGTACATGTTCCAAGCACCACTTGATCCTTCCCTCTTTGCCCTGCCACTTGGCACAGCATCTGAAAGCCATCACCACGAGGTTAAGCAAGGCTCTAGGCAGAATTATCCCTGCTATGGTGTCACTGAGGTCAAGGGAAAGATGAGTCTGGATTTCATTCTCTGTCCAGCCTGCCTGTATTCATTTCTTACCCTTGTCTGTGTCTGTGACCTCACTCAGAAGGGTGGCTAAGTCAGTGAGCATTCTGGGACACTGGATTTGTGCAGCAGATGCCATGGAAGGCGTGTGGTGCTGGCTGGATTGTTTTCTCTAAGCAGCATGGATGATAAGTACTAGGCTAAATCCTCTTGGATTAGATAAGTGAGAGGCAGAGATACTATTTCTGGGAGGTATTTTCTTTCTGGGTACTTAGGATTTTGCTCTGACCTGAAATCAGCATGTTTGGCACATTTGATCTTTTCAATCTATTCCAATTATAAAGATTTGAAGTAGCATCCCCCCCCAAAAAAGTGCTGATCCCTCCAGGATGACACTGGGTAGTGGGCACACAACTTCCTCACAGCTCTGCTTCCCAGCCTGCTGTCTGTAGCTAGATATAGCTCTCTATACCCATCTATAGCTGCCTATAGCTCCTCTTACTGTTCCCAACTCCTAACTGGAGGAGAAGCCCAGCAGGCTGGGTCTGCAGAGACCTCACACCAGCCCAGCTACTCCCATTCTCCTCTCCTCTGATAGCAACACTGAGCCACGAGGATGATGAAGGGACTGGAGCATCTCCCCTGTGAAGAAAGGCTGAGGGAATTGGGGTTGTTTAGTCTGGAGAAGGCTGAGAGGGACTTTCCTCATGTCTACAAACATCTGCAGGGTGGGGATCACATGGAAGGAGCCACCTCTGCTCTGTGGTGCCCAGCAACAGGACAAGGAGCAATGGGATAAACTGGAGCAGAGAAGGTTCCAGCTCAACACGAGGAGGAACTTCTCAACTGGGAGGGTGCCAGAGCCTGGCACAGGCTGCCCAGAGAGGTTGTGGAGTCTCCTGCTCTGGAGACTTCCCACACCCCCCAGATCTGTTCCTGGGAGACATGCCCTGGGTGCCCCTGCTCTGGCAGGGGGGTTGGACTCCATGATCTCCAGAGGTCCCTTCCAACCCCTAACATTCTATGATTCCATGATTCTTCCACACAAATGCTCAGACATTCCAAAAACCAGCCATCTACAACACTCAGACCTTATTCCTTTGTGTTAATAGTGGTCTAAATACCTTTTCTGGTCCAAATATTTAATTTATTTGGGATGCTTTTGGCAGGTTTTTATATTTTTTCACTCTTATTTCAATCTTATCAAGTCTGAGACTAATCATGGAAGTCAAACTGATTATACTTACACCAGTGTTAAATGTGGAGTAAGGGAGGCCCAGAAAGTGGATGCACAGCCAGAGAGAGCTGTGAAGCTGGAGGAGGTGGAAACCAGGGCTGAAGGAAGATGGAAATCTTCCTGGGAGGGCTGTGCAGAGGCACTGCTGGGAAATCTCCAGGAGGAGGCAGCTCTGTGAGGGCAGAAGCAGGGAACAGGCTGGGGAAGAGGAAGATGAGGCCTTCAGGGAAGCAGTTGTGAGACAACAGGTGGACCTCAGAGTTGAGGAAGATGGAGCTGAGCTCAGATGAGGGGAGAAAGGACCTCTACAGACAAATGTGGTAGTTAGGACCTGGAGATTCTGCAACTGAAACCAGTGTCAGTGGGATTATCCTGCAGATGTGTTTGAGGATCTGGATGTGTGGATACAGGTTTCATTTCAGCTCTAAGAGTCACCCAGCTGTCTGTGGAGAATGACCAAGGGAAGACAGGATCAGCAGTGTGTTGCCTGAGGCTGTGAAGCCAAGAGAGCCTCAAATGTACCCTGAGTTCCACCAGGAGCTGACTGTAAAGTCTGGAGTCTGATACTGACTGTAACAGGGAGGAAGGAGTGTGATGGCAAAGTCTCTTCTGTCACCTTTTGGACACAGCAATAAAATACCAGGAGAATTACAAGTATTGGTCCACTATTTTTTGGCAGAAAGAATCACTATTACAGGGTAATGGTCCAGGCTTCTGAATTTACTTTGTTAGGATGTTTAGCTCCCCTCTCCATTTCTCCTGCCTTCAAGGGGCCAGTCTCTTTTCAGTGGTGCCCTGTGATGGACAAGAGGTGATGGTAGCAGGTGAAACATGGGAAGTTCCAGCTCAACATGGGGAGGAACTTATTCCCAGTGAGGGTGCCAGAGCCTGGCACAGGCTGCTCAAAGAGGTTGTGGAGTCTCCTTCTCTGGAGCCTTTCCAAACCCACCTGGATCTGTTCCTGAGAGACATGCCCTGGGTGCCCCTGCTCTGGCAGGGGGTTGGACTCAGTGATCTCCAGAGGTCCCTTCCAACCCCTAAAGAAAAAAGCAGGTGCCAGTTCTGGCTTGGTTGGGTTTGTTAACAGAGACTTCAGCTGCAATCTGAGCTGTAGCTCACCCTTCACTGGGCTGCTTGTGGGGTGAGGAATGAGCCTGTCTTCTCCACCTCAGCTCAGCTGAGGCTGGAAGCAACGTCAGAGCAACAGCTTTGCCCTCGGGGAGAGAGTAAAAGCTCCTGTCAGTATCGTGCTTCACTGCTGTGCTCAGCCAAGGCACCTTCATTTCCCAGCTGCAGGGTGAGCAGAGAAACAACAGCACCAGCTGAAGGAGCAGAGACAGCAAAGGGTAGGAGAAAAGCTGTTTTGTCTGAAGACATGAGCCAAAATCTCCAGAGGACATCATTCATCTCTAGTTTTCAGCCCCCCACAGTCAAATACACACATATGGGCACGTGCAGGGAGCCCTGATGGGCAAATGAAAGGAGCAAAAATCAATATGTTGCTGACACTAGGAAGATAATGGTGGGTTGGAACTTTGGTGCTGGGAGCAGCTCTCTGGTGTGTACTGAACAGAGCTGCCTCTAATGCTTTGGAGCAGTGAAAACTTATAAATATTTTAATATATATGCCTTGTCCATTCCACTTTTCCTGAAAGTCAAGCTATTATATATAGATCATGTCATCCCAAAGGCTGTTAAGAAAATGGACACACTGAAAGTTGTGTTAACATCTTTAAAAAAAAAAAAAAAATAAAAATCTACTGATAAATACATATAGTTAGCATTGATTGGAATCTGACTCCTCATTCAGCTTTGTGAGATCTTTCTGAAACTCCTTGCAGTTGCATTTAGAACTACCTGAAATAACTCTGGATCTTTACCAAAGCAATCAAGCAAGTTTCTTACTCCAGTCACTTAACTGTGAGACTGGCTGTAGTTTAATATGCTGAAGGTATCTAAATATTCTGCCTGATTGTGGCAGTACGTGGGGAATTGGTTGATAACAGTTGCTCTGTAATTGTTGTACTGCTAAAATAGATCCAAAAAACCAGCAATGCTGGGAGAGCAACCACAAATGAACCTCACAGGGCAAGCCTGGAAGTAGTTTTTAATCCCATATGAATTTTCAAGAACATCAAGGTTTGATTAAATTATAAAGAAAGCAAAGTCTCCTTTCCATAAAGATGCAATAAAATAAAAGAGAAATAAAACATTTATAGCATCAGTTTCCTTAGGGACTATCAGCTCAAAATGGTTTCAGGATGTACAAGGAGGTGGATGAAAAAGACAAACCCTTTTGGAGATTAATTTCTTTAAAGGGAACTAGAGGAGCTTACAGTAGAAAAATAACAATTTATCAATCCATCCTTCTAATGTGAAAACCTTCACTCAAGACATTGAACCTTTTACCTCAAACCCTCCAGAGTCTGGTGTGAATTTGGTATCAGATACTTAGCATTGCCATGACTGAAGCCTGCTGAATGTTAATAGAACTTGTTGATAAAAAACCCTTTTGTTTTTCCCTGGCAGCAGCTGCATTTGAGGGGTTTTGCCTTTTGGGGGGCTCCCTTTAGCTGAGCTGTCTGTTCAGGGCTGGTTGGGAGTTTGTGCCAGTTTGTGAGTTCTTTGAAGCTCAAATCCACATAGAATAGCTCTGGGGTTTCTTTGTGCATTGTAAGAGAGAGGTTGGAAATTATTTTCAAGTCTATTACTTTAGCCAGGGGTTTGCTCTTCTGCACGTGTCACTGGTGTGATCCTTGCCAAACCAACTTCCCAATTGCTCTGGAACATTGCAAGCAGCTCAAAACCAGAGATGGCAAAGCTGATCCCCCTCTCCTGTAAGTTCATCTGCTGGCTCTGGTCCTCTTCTGTCTCTGTCTTGGGATCCAGAGAAATACATGGCTAATATTTATAGGGATCTGTGATAGGTTGGAGCTTCCCTGCTAGAAACTCTCACCACAGAGCCCTTGTGCCTCAGTGGTGAGCAGCTCAAGGGCAGAAAATGTACTTGGGTTGTGGCCTGAGCAAAACCTGGAAGGATTGCTTGAGACCATCAAGCTCTTATTCACTTGATGTAAGAGTAATTCCATCTCCCAGCACATGAATTTAGTTCTCTAAGTCACTGTCTCTGCTTTGTCCTTTGCAATTACTTCATTTGAAAGTCTGTGGCTATTTAGTAGGAGTTTACAATACCTCATTTCCAGCACATCCCAAGGGAAAATGAGTTGAGGGGAACAGAGAGAAGATGACTTGGCAGCACTAATTAACTATTAGCTACCAATTATATTTGTGAATGTCTATATCATACACAGAAATAATGCAGAATGACTTAATTTTCTGCTGCACTGTGCTGGCCTGCTTCCTTTGCTGGTTAGCCATCTTAATAGCACTTGAAAGGAGGGAAGAGAAGATACTCAGCAGCTCATTTTATGGTTTGTTTGTTGGGGTTCAAGCAGAGCAGGCAGCAGGGAAACAAAATAGATCAAGATTGGCAGTTTCATCCACTGCAGTTGAAGGAGGAGAATTTCAGCAGGAAAATAACAGATTTTTTGCATGTACATCTGTTTCTTAATTGAGAATAATACATTTTCTTCTAAGGAAAAGAGATGAGGGGTTTCAGCTGGTTATAGTGCAAGAACATAATCTGTTGTAAAAGTTATTACATGAGTGCTCACCCTGGTATCCTAAGTGTAATTTTGCCCATAAACATGAAAAAGGTGTCTTAATTATGATATTCTTACTACAGTGGCTTTCTTCTGATTTCCCAGGTGTGAAAATAAGAAATGACAATGTCAGAAAAGAGCAGATCCCCCTGGTTTTTCCATCTGTGGTAAGAAGCAGTGAGAAGCTCAGTAAAGTTACTTTTTGCATTATTGATCTGGCTATTGGTCATTTGCCTAGGAGCTTTTCATGCAGCTGTTGTGAGTCTGATTCAGGTGCAGTTTCTTTCTATACACTGCAAAGAGATGCTAGTTACTTGAGGAGTGCAGAACAGAGTATGTAAGGTGATTTCAGTGGTTCCCTAAGTCTGGAAACTATCCTCTCATGACCATTTGATATTTGTTTTTTTCTTTATACAATAGCTGTGGTTTAAAAAAAAAGTCATATAAATAGAGAAAATAAATTCAAATAAATAGAGAAAATAAATAAATTTATTTATAATAAATCTCTTAATGGGATAAAAAGACCTGTAATATATAGGTCTTTCATATAATATAGATAATATATAATATATCTATAGTATATAGTGTTGAATTTTTACAAGAGCAAATGCAAGTTTTCCAGGGATATTTGGAAAAAATGGCAAAAGACTGCCTTGAATTTGGAAGTTGCTTGTGAAGTGTTTAGTTTAATCCACACAGGACTAGGTAAGGAAGATCAGGCAGTGAGCAATATCCTCTCAGGGCTGCTTGAATGAAGTCTCAGGCTGGGAGTCAGGGCACCTACTGTAGAACTGACTCAGGTCAGCAAGGTTTGGGGCACAAAACCTCAACCCATCAGCTTTCACTCACCCTCTGACCTTGGGAATCTCATATCTACTTAGGATGCAGATGTATTTTAAGTCAGATTCCCTTTGAAGTGCTTGTGCTGTGCAGTCCTGCTCTCTGCTTCTGAAATAATCTTTAATTAAATCTGCCTGGGTGAGGGGCCTCTCTGAGACTTTTCCTAATTTAGGAGCCATTTAACACCAGCATTCTTTTTTTTTTTTTTTTTCTTCCCAGTGATTTTTAATTGGAGCTGAATTTTCAATGCAATCAGAGAAATATTTAGATTTGCTTTGCATTTTTGTCTCCTCATGGTGCATTAGCATTTCTGGAGGAACTAATCTTCAAATGAGCTCCCCAGCCAGGAGTTCTGAACACTCCCCTAGCCCCTCTTATGATGATATCAGGAAAGCCCCTGCTCTTGGCAGAAAATGTGGAGCTGAGCTTGTGAAGTGCTGACTTACCCCAACCTGGCAGCTGAGGTCAGGCAGTGCTGAGTGGTGGATTTGTTGGTTGGGGTTTGGTTGGTTTGTTTGGTGGATTTTTTTTTCTCCCTGGGGATTTCACAGTTACTGATACCCAGTGAAATTCCAAAACCATAGTGAAAAAGATGCTGTCACCAGCCATGGTGGGAAGATGTGGTGTACTGGCTTTGGCCAGGGGCTGGCAGAAGGGAAGGGGACTTGCTAATGAGCAGTGGATGGAGAAGCAGAGGGTGCCCTTTCCCTTCTTAAAACTAGGTCAGCCTGATTAGGCAGCATTTTCCCATGTCATGTAGCAGAAAAATCCCAGAGTGCAGTAGTTCTTTTGCAAATATAAATGGACTTGTGTTTGTCCTGGAGCTGTGAGGACCCGCCCTGGGCTGTGTTGTTCTCTTCACTCTTGGGTGAAGTTCATGACTTGCCTTCAACTGATGGGCTCAAGAGCTGCAATCCTGATTAGGTTCTGCAAGCAGCATGTGCAGATGGTGCTGTGAGTGTTTCAAATGGCATCTTCATGCCTAGAGCTGCTACTCAACCTGCAGAAATGCTCCAACATTTCAACAGCTCAGCAAACTCCAGCAGAATGACCTGCTAAGAGCAAATTGCAACGTGCAAGCTTCATTTCACTGGAGCTGCAGGCTTTCAAATCCTCCTTCAGCTTTGCCATGAGCCCTTCAGAGCTGAAGCTGCACCTGCTCCTAAGATGCAGACTTTTTATCATGTGCTCTTCTGGGGGATGTAGGCTCCTTGGGAATAACTCCCTGGAGTGATCCTGAGGAATAAAATGGCAGTAAGGTCAGGATCCTTACTTATGCTTTTAAGCCAGCAGCAGTAAAGTCTAATGTGTTTCTTCTCCTGAATACCTTTCTATTTGTCTTCATACAAAAGAAATCCCCATTCACTGGTTGAATTATTTTCTTAATATCAAAATACCAATTAAAAAACCTCAGACACCAAAAATACAGGCTTAATAACATTTTCAGTTCCAAAACAGGCTCCAGCTCTACATCAGCTTTCTGCACAGAAAAGACTGCAAAGAATGGAGTAGGAAATATATCTGGACTGACCACTGGCATTATTAATATCTGTCCCTAGTTAACAACTACTTTCAATATATGGGCATCCAGTAATAGTTTGGCAGCATGAATTGCAGTGCAGTGATTCATGGCAGCTTTTCTGCTGGGGCCATGGCTGAGAATGAACTATGTAGTGCCCATGAACTACTGTGCTGGCACTCATGCCTTGCAGTAGATCCTGAAATATGCTATAATGTTCTATTTACACACAATGGCTTAGTACAGGCACCTGGAAACAATGAATTCCTTAATTAGGGGAACAGAGAAGCAGAAAAGAGTCTTTTTTCAATACCCTGAGGCTGAAAACACTTGAGCACATCAAGGAGTGTTCTTCACTGCTCTGGTGGTGTTTGCAGCAGTCCTCAGCTGCCCG
This sequence comes from Corythornis vintsioides, assembly GCA_025447755.1. Classification (NCBI taxonomy): domain Eukaryota; kingdom Metazoa; phylum Chordata; class Aves; order Coraciiformes; family Alcedinidae; genus Corythornis; species Corythornis vintsioides. The sequence continues at coordinate 75,085 of JAOEGS010022306.1, read as the reverse complement.
AGCTGAGAACACTGCTGTGCTAAACACGTGTGGAAACTCTTTCTTCAGCTTTATTCTTAGGGCTGTCAGCCTTTTTGCTCCCAGAAGCTGTGATGCTGCCTTGGGGCTTACCTCCTGTCAGCTTCCCAGGGAAGGGAGAAGCATGAAAGGCCAGGTCTGGATCAGTGAGGTTGGTGCTGCTTTTGTTGTTATGATATTGGATCCGTGGAGCACCAGCAGATTTCTTGGTGCAGTGCCAGAGGGAGGTGGATGCTCCTGTTCTCTGGAGTTTAAACTCCAAGTGCCACCTCTGAGAGCTCTACAGCCTCACACCAACTGGTGCTTTCAGCTGATTCCCAAGTCACACTAACAACCAACACCATTGCAGAACGTGGTCCTTGCCAAGTGACTGGATATTGATGTGCTGGAATACTGAGGAAAAGTTAATTTATGAGCATGACATTAGTTTGGGTTTTTATTTGGGGCTGCTCTGGAAGCATTTTTCTGTGAGGTATTTGACATGATGGATTTGAAAGAGGAGAGAGAAATGTTGGACTCGAGTGAAGAGGTGAGCCCTGGTACATGGAGTGTGAATGATTAGAGGATAACTTTGGAAGAAAGCTGGAGGGGAAAGGCTGGTTGGAGCAGGTGCTGAGAGGAGATGCTTTTGCAGAAGAAAGGAGCTAATAATGAACAAATGATGTCCAGGCCAGCTCACAAACTAAAGCCAAGCATGGAAAGTTAGAGTTGCTAATGGAGGGAGCTGAACCCTTTGTGCTTCTTGGTGCTTCTGAAAAATACCTGGTTTTCTGAGCATAGATCACATTCCTTTCAAAAAGAACATTTCTGTTACCACCCAAAAGCCTCTTCTGTGTCCTCAGTCTGCATTTGCTGTGGGAAGCCATGGCTGATCCTCCTGCTTGGCCCTTTGCTGTGTCTCCAAAAGAAAGCTCTGCAGTAGCAGTTCTCTGGCATTAGTCTTTGCCTACAACCTGCTTCCTTCTGGCTCTAGGGCACTCCCAAGAGCATTGTAAATAATGCATCAGGACTGTCCATCCTCATCACAGCAGACACAGTGAAAAGATATTTGAGGAGACTATAAACCTGCATTTCTTTCTCTGTCTGGATCTTCCCAAATCCTTCAGAGATTCACAGATGTGTTTCTTTTTCTATTGTGTACACAGTTATCTAATGAGGTATCCCATTCACCAGTATTTTGGAATATGAGGCATGGAGCTGCTGCTGTTTCAGCCTCCTTAGGGAAGGACTAATCAGATTCCATCTGATTCTGTAAGGTGACAGCAGAGTAAGCAAAGGATGGCTTTAAATCACAGAACTGTAAGGATCTAACTGCAGTTATGTGGAGATGTTTATCCCAAGCTCCTGAATGAATATGTTCAGTCAGCAGCCTCCCTCGCTTCAGTGCTCAGTCAGTTCAAACCTTTTCTAGTAAACATACACAGCTGGAATGTATTTTGCAGTTAGTTCTAGCCCTTTTAATGAAGGTGTAGCATTCTGAGCCATTAACATGTGGAGTTTCTCAAGTTTTAAGTACTATTGCTTTGAAAAAAAAGACTCAGAACATTTTAAACCTTGTCTTATCATGTACTACCCTCCCTGTACACTGATATTTTAGAGCATCCTTCATTTGCATTTCATCTGATTATACTTTGGTGGATGATACAAACCAAGGTAGGGTATGTAATTTAATTTGAATTACACATGTAGGGAGAACTTGAAAACTTAAGGAAGGGGGCTCTGCCCTGTAACACCACAGGGTCTTGTCAGCTGAGTGAACCAGAAGCTCTTGAGGCAGTTTGAGTGTAATCCTTGTTGTGCAGTGACCTCTACAGCTGGAGGGATGATAGAAGCTGCTTTTAAGCTGTCTGCTGCTCTGTGACTGGCAGCTGCAAGTGCAGCCCACATGTCAAAAGCAATCTGTGGAACTGGTGGGGAAAGAGCCAAGGGCTTTCAAATGAAGTTGAACTTGTAACAACCCATCCCATGTTGGTACTGACTGGCAATGGTGAGGTGGTTTCCACGTGCTCATGACATCAGTGTTGTAAAAATACCTTCAAAATTTCCTAACAGAGGAAACCTACCATTTATAATGATGGAAAACTTGTGTATGTGCAATGTGGAATTCAATACAGGCACAGAAGCTTAGCTGGGGGCTGTTTTGCTTGGAATTATTTCTCCTTATTGTGAATTTTCCTGGGCAAAGATTCTAGGTCGTGTCTTCTGGAGGGGATCAGTGCTGATGATAGCAGAGATTTGTCAGATGGATACTCACTATGTTGTGGCACAGTGTCCACACACGAGTGGTGTTACACAGACTTCTCTCACATCTGTTATGACACAGTCTCAGGGTGGATTCAAATCAGACTCCTGTTGTACTGAGTGCTGCTGTGTGCACTGGGACATCATCCCTGCTCCAAAACATCCATTTGTGCCTCCAAATGGTGAGGGGAAGAGTATCCTTCTCTCTCTGCAAGATAGGCAGGGAGCAGCAGGGTCAACAAAGGTGGGAAGTCTGGTGCAAAACACAGTTTTGAATCCAAAACTGGTGAACTGCCTCACAGTTGGTACCCTCAGCACTGTCCTCTCACAAACATCAGGTTTGAAATTCCCCAGCATTACAGGGATGTGGTAAATGAAGCCAGGGAAGACTAACAAGGTCTTGAAGGATTTTAATAGAATTTCCAGTGTCTGAGTGAGGTGTGACCACAGTATGGTCACAGAATAAGCTGCTGTGTTCCCAGCTAAGATGAGCACATCGTTCCTGGTTGCAGCAAGAAGAGTGTAAGGAGTGTCACAAGCAACTCTTGCACCAGTGGCTTGGCTTTCCTGCATCACCAGGAGCTCTTAAGGGTTCTCTTGGTCCACACACAAACCCCTCTGTCATTAGGTTTGGTGATGCTTGGCCACAGCTTGCTTGTCCAAATAGGTATGTTGACTAAAACCTGCTTTTTGCTTTCTCCTTCCTTGTTAACACATCCATTTTGTAAGTTCAGGTCTGGGAATACAACCCAGTACAAGCCATGGTGTGTGAGGAGAGCCCAGGGCTGGGGCTGCTCACACCTGGCTGAGGCTGATGTTCTCAGGCACTCCTGGCTGTCAGACAACCTTAGCTGTGAGCAGCTGCTTCCTAACTAACATCTTCCCAATCCCTTGGGAGCAAAGCCTGGAAGGTTGGTAATGGAGAACCAAATGGCCCTTAGGATGGCACCTCCTGCTGCTCTGCATTTCTCTCTTCATGATGAAAAAACAATCTTGCTGGGCTGTTAGTTGGCACTGACAGAGGGGAAAAAAAAAGGAAATTAGTCTCCCCATGAGACATTCATTAATCAATTAAAGATGAGCTATCATTTTGCTGATGAAGTATCAGTGTGTGACATGGTGTTTGCTCTGCATGGTCTACACTCCACTGATAGACCAGAATGCTGCCTGAACTCTGCCAAGAGGCTCTGGGCTTCTTCCTCAAGAGCAGGCTTGTCAGTCTACTGAGATCCACAGATTTATAGGATGGTATGAGGTGAGCCTGGTTTTTGTCTTTCCAAACCCAGAAGCAATTACTGTTTCAACACAAACACTAACTGCTTTTTGCTCCTAACAAATTCTGGTTGAAAACATGCCATGAAAAATGGAAGCAGTAGCAAAATAGTGAAAATCAAAGGTGTAACCTGGCATCCATCAAGTGCTATCTACTTCTGCAGGGCTCCAAGGGTGCTTAACACCTCTTAGTTTCAGGTCCTTCTATTTTTCATTCCCCAGAATGAAAAAAACCTGTATTTTTCACAGAGCAAATATAGCAAGTAAGCAGAAGAGAGCCTGGTGAAGCAAATACTTGATATAGTCAAGAGCTCAATTATGCATCAGTGAATTCAATTTATAGAGCAGGGAGCATCAGTCTTGGATGGAGTCAGTCTCCCACACAGAGCACTAAACCATGTGCTGACAGAATGAATTAAATAGAGTGCTAGCCAGAAGTCACTGCTTCCAAAAGGTAATTTGATTCAGGCCTACAGAAATTAGACTCTAGAAGTGGAATATTTACATCTCCTGTTTGAAATAACTCTGAATGTGTGAGCAAAAAAAAAAAAATCTTCATTATTCTGACTGTCTTGTTCTTGGGTGAAAACTTCAGCTTTGATACAGGCAGAGTTTTCCAGAAGTAACCAAGTGAGAAGACACCTCTGGATACTTGATTTGCAGCACCCTGGGTGATGTCACTGATCCATTTCTCTCAGATGTGTTTACAAGTGAGCAGTTTGTGTGACAGGTGGGTAATGGAGGAGGTGCACATAAGGAAATGCACATAAAGAGCATCCAAAGCCATCTTCAGCTGCTTCTCTGAGTCCCAGAAGCCAGGCAATCTTATTTGTGAGAAAGTGAGAGCTCATCCTTGTGCTGCTGGTACTGCATGTACTGCTTTATAATAGACTGAGACTGTCACAAGAGATAGGAAAGAAGCCTGTTGAGGATCCAGAATGAGGTCAATTGCATTCCTGTTTGCTTTTGTGTGCCAGTAAAAGCTTTTACATGACTCTGATCTGCCTGCCTGTGACCCTAGGAAATCAATAGACAACCAGATCTTGACTCACAAGTGCTCCTGTATGGCTTTGTACATGTGTACTGGTTAGCCTTGCTCCCAGTACTCTTACTGGAGGGAGGATGATCTTTCAGAACCACCTGACACATTTGGAGACTTTTGCTTTGGAGAAGCAGAATGCATCATGCAGCCAAAACTAGAATTTATCAGATGTTTACTTCAGATTCAGGGAATTGCAGTCAAGATGTCTAGGGCCTGGAAGTTTGACTGAGGCCTTGAATTCCCATCTCAAGTATTGGATGATGAAAAACTGATTTGCTGCCACGAGAAAGGAAACAATGGGATTTTATCTCAGCTGTGTTTTGCTAGGGAAGCTGCTGTCACTTCATATTAGCTGATGTAGGGGTGAGCAGACACAGAGTGAGTTGTGAGGAAGGGCTCTCTGCACCTTGGCCTTCCACAAGCCTCACCCACTCCTACACAAAAGGCTTGGAGATGGGGTGGCTGTTTTGCAAAGCACAGGGCCTCCTGCACCACTTCTCCAGACATCCCTCCACTGCTGGGTTAGCAGCTCCACTGCAAAAATGACATCAGACCTTCTTTCTCTGGGGCCTGGGCAAGCCCTTTGGCACATGGTCTGAGGGGCCAGCTGATTGCTGGGTGTTTTGCAGGTATTTTTCATTCAGGGGCAGGGCCCCATGAGCTACTGTGACTCTCTTCACTGACTCTTTCACTTGCATTGCCAATTTTCTTCATATGAAAGCTCAATCTATCACAAGCAACCTTTCACTGGCTGGCTGATTGACTGGACTCCCAGGCTCCATCACTCAGAAAGTTAATAGGGATTGCTAGAAATGCAAGAAACAGCTCACACAGTGGCTTTTTAGGAAAAAAAAGAAAGGTAACAAGGAAGTGATGGCCAATTTGTCAGGATTCAGTGAGTGAGTTCAGCTCCTCTGAGGCAGCCAAAATTGCATTTGACTGGTGGCAGCCTTAATGGCCTGATTGTCATTTTGATTGACAGCCCTGCAGCAGAGCCTAACACACACAAAAACAGAAGGTTTGTGTGTGTTCTTCCTTGGGCTGAAAAGTAACTTCATTCTCATTTCCCCCTGAGCTTTCCTTCAACTCCTCAGTGTCCATTTCTTCTTTTCCATCCCTGCAAAGAGGAGGCTTGGGTACTGTCAGCAGATCTGGTTATTGGTTAGCTATAATTACAGCTTAATGCAGAGTAAAGTATTTGGGAAGTGCTGAAGTGTTCATGTCTGTGGATGCATGAGATAAAGACATCTAGAAACTGTCTACAGATAAAGATGTTGATGTTCATTCTGTTACAAACCCACAGGAGGTGAGAAGTGAGGGGACATGGTCTTCAAAGAGGGTCATATATGAAGTAAAGATGCTGCAAAATAACCATTGCTGGGGTTTGGAGGAGAGTGATGATTGTCCCCAAGTGTCACTTGTTAGATTGGAATTCCACAAGATTCTTCCCAGATTTCATGTATTGAAAATATCCAAACATTTCTGCTTGTCTTTTTTAATTTCTGTGCCCTTAGTCCTCTATCAAGGCAGGAATTTCTCCAGACTCTGTTCTTGGAATTGGATTGTTTTCCTTCACTTGGGCTATAATCTTGAAGGGTTTGCAGGCTCAGTGTTGCCTGGAAGTGATTTGTGTGTGGCACAATCCACATCAAACTCCTCCTGTGGCAAAAACATGGGAGATTGTGTCCTGTGTCCCTTTCAGAACATCCACCCTAAGGCCAAGGAATAAAGCCAAAGGACAGGATTGCTCACACCCCAAGAGGGATGTGTCTGGGTTGGGAGGTTCCAGGAGAGCTCTCTGGGCAAGGGAAGCAGCTTCTGGGTTGGGAATAAGCAGAGGCAGAGTTTCCACTGCTGCCTTTTCCTCACAAAACCACTCAGCAGTTTAATTTTGCAAGGAGGGGAGCAGAGATTGATCATTTCTTTCTCAGCCTTTACTGTCAAGTGAAGTGTTCTTCCTGAGTTAGCACTGCTTTTCTCTTTGCACCTCGAGGACATGTCACCAGCAGCTTTTAGAGCAGGAAGGCTGCTCTAATTTTTTTTCCTTCTGCTGGTTTGGTGACAACAATGAGGCATGATCCCACTCTGTGATGTGCTGCAGTAGGTGTGAGATTCCCTATAGCCACAGATAGCAAGAGTGGCCAGAGCAGTCTATTCATGGAACACCATCTGCCAATCCCAGAGTCACTGCAAGCTGCTGAAACTTTGGATCCTCTAAAGGATGACAAGTGCAGTTTTTACACGTGGATAAGCACAACTTCCAAGATTGGTGGTGGCAGGAGCTAACCTGGGAACTGAGGAGTAGATGGTTCCTATCAGAACAGCCCCTCCAGACCCCTCTGCACTGTACCCTTCTTGTACCAACAGAACTAGATCAGTGCATCAGTGGAAAAAAAAATGTTTCTATTTTAACAAATAGGTTTGCCTGATAAAATGATAGCTGTGCAATTCATCATTAATCTGATTAAAATTGAAACAGACTGCCTTTTATCAGGTTATCTGCCTGATATTATAAGGACAGTTGCCTGTGTCTTAACAGGATAGCTAAAATGCCCCCATTTCTGGGCCTGGAAGAGGCTTTTGCTCCATTTTGAAGCTTCATCTTCTCAACAGCAGTGTAGCTAGTTGGGGAGGTCTTGCTTAGATCCCCACAGCCTCTCCTTTTCTCTCAGGTTAGTAAGCTAAAAGCTCTGAGGTAAATCCAATCAACCAAAGCAGCTCATCTGCTGCAGTGCTGTCAGTTTTTTACAAGGCACAGCTCTCGTGGGAAGCCAATTGTTTCCATTTACAAATAGGCAGAAAAAGACAGATTTAGAGAGAAGATGTCAGATATGACAAATAGAGAATCAAACACTAGTGCTGGAACTGAACTTCAGTAAGATTTTTATTAGGGGAAGGAGACTGCATGCAAAGGTTTGTGTAGTTTCAGGGCAAAGGGAGGGTTATGTGAAAAATAAAAGTAAGCATTTAGTCTTACTAAGAGAAAGTAAAGACAAAAGCAAAGCTGAGTCTCCAGGGAGGCAGATGGTGTGCATTTGCTGTCTGCATTTTGCTGGATAGGTTTTCAAGGTAACAGTCAAAGAAAAAAAGCTGCCACAGCTCTGCAGGTTGTTTGGGGTGATGCATTCCCTTCATACATTGATTTTTCACAACTGAGTTGGAGGGGGGAGGGAGATTCATGTGGGCAAACCTAACTTTGGAAAGGAAAGAGTGATCCTTCCAAACAGAATTGTAAATGAAAACAATAGGTACTAGTCCAAACCAAGCATGGAAAGCCAGATGTGAGGTTCAGAGTTACTTTAATTTGCATCTATACTGTGGAGGAGCCCTAAACAGGGGGTGTAAATATGACTTTGTGCAACGTGCATCTCTCTGACAATCACAGCTGTGTCTGCAGAGCAGCAAAGAAGTCCAAGAAGCTGGCAGGTAGCAGGGCTGGTAATGCCAGTAAGTTGGCACAGCCCCTCCAGTAAGGCTACACTCATCACCTGAATCAGCAGCTGTAACCTGCACACTGCAAACCCTTCTGTCAGTTGACCAGCATTGCTTTCTGCTGCTCCACATTTAATTTAGTATCAAATTTCTACTGCCTTTAAGGACTAATTCTGATGCCAAGTCTGTCTGTTTGAGGAACCTTCTTTCAGAGCAGTAAACCAAAGAGGTATTAAGGAAAATCCCAATAGAACCAGTGTGTGTAACCACTGCACCAGTCTTCAAATGGGGCACGTTTTGATTTCTCAACCATTTCTCTGCCCAGAAATTGATGGTGTTGTAGTTTTGTAGTTGATATTTTGGATTTTTGTTTGCTTGGGCCTTTATAATCCAGAAACAATATGAGCCCACTTATTATTTTTATTATTATTGTTATTATTATTTGCCCCCCCAATAAACAGAAGAACAGATAGCTCTGTGTTTGCTTTCTGTTCCCATATGGAGGGGGAAGCAGGTAGGTATCTGAGTCCAGTGCTCCAGCTGCATGCTGCTTATTGCAGAGCTGATGGTGTCATGACTGGATATGCAAGGCTTGCAAATTATGGATCTGCAGAAATTCTAGTAATACTCTAATGGTATTTTAGTTACCTTTTTGCCTTGTTGGCCTTATAAAAAATCTGCTTAAGAGCATTTTAAAAGGCTCTTTGCATATTGCTTATAAAATATCTCAGAAAAACTAGCAGAACAAGAATTTTTCTTGCCAGTGAAGATTGTATCTCCCAAGGTAAAGTGTCAGTGCTTTTAGAGCTGTCAGATTTCTCAGTGTCTGATGAATGGTCATGTCTGTGAGCCTGTGTGTTTTTTGTAACAGTCTTGAAATCTTCTGAAATGGAAAGAGCATTATATTGAGAAGTGAATTTGTGTGGTTTACTTTTTGTTTGGGGAAAAAAATAATCCTGGACAAATCTGTTTCTTGTCAAATATTGAGATTTTTCCAAGATCTCTCAATAACTCTCTGCTCTCTTAGAGCAACAGTGAAGAATCAGCAAGTAAAAAAAGGCAGAGCAAAAGGAGGTTTCCAGCTGGAACACATGCTAATAATATCTTGCATGGTTTTGAGCTGTTCCTCATGTGCTCCTGAGTCATGTTATAAAAAAAAATCCACTGGGAAGAATGGTACTCAGGTTTGTGAGCCATCTGAAAAGCTGTGTCCAGTTCTGTACCCAGCTGAACTGAACCTCAGGGAGTGCTGGAAGATTTGAGCTCAGGAGATGTCAGGTCCTAGGAAGCTTTCCTAGCACGTTGGGAGGAGAAACTAAGTCAAAAAGCACTCAATGCCCCAGCTGGGCCAGGAGTGAGTGGAATCCTGTCAGCTTGTCTGATGGAAAAGGTGGTTCTCAGGCAGATTGTGCCCTCCCTGCCACTTACTGAAATCCAGAACAACTTGACTCAGATGGAAAGAGAACAGGTGAGAGGAAAATGTGGCCTCATGGCTTTACCCTGCAACAACTCCATGTTTTTCTGGCAACATTTCAAAGCTTGAGTCATGGGAAGTGCCTGCAGATGCCACTTTGCTAATGAACTTCACCACAGCTGGTGAGTTTGCAGTGGAAGCTCTTCTCCTTATGGCCCTGCTGGGTGTTGCCACATCTGCCTAAGCACTGCTCTCCTGGATTGTGCTTGTGATCTTGCTTCAAACCATGCAAGTCCAAAATCCACTCACTGCCTCCAGTTCCTTGTAGTTCAGCAAGCCTTGGCTAACAGCCTCTAGCTGATAATGGGCAGCCAGCTGCTCATGGAAGAGGGAAAGAGGAGCAGAGCACTCACAGGCATTCAAAAATACAACTGGCACAGGACACACTGCTTCAAGAAAAGGAAGCTCAAGAAAATAACCTTTCATTCTTACATTGGTATGTAGCAGTTCCAGTTAGGCTACAACAGAGCACTTGTGGGTCAAAAATAGGCAGGAGTATGAGCAGCAAACAGCAGTGCTTGGTAATGCCATGGATTTGCCTGCCATCTGAATTCTTTCTGCTAATTATTTCTCCTTCTTCAAAGTCAATTAGTTTAACGTGGTAACAGGAATTTACAGTGGGTCTGCCAAGCCATATGTCTCTAAATCTCCATGGATTCCCAGCATGACTTTTTGTTATGCTCTGAGAAGTGACAGATGTGTGACACTGAAAATGTTATTCAGACCTGTTCTGTTTTCCTGTAGCTTTGGGCCAGCATCAGCTTAAAAAACTGAAATAACAGTACAGATCTGGGGAGTGCAGGAATGTATTTTCTCAACCCCTGGTCCTGCAAAGATTCCTGTGTGTTCTGAGGTTCAGGTACAAACAGGACTGTTGAGACAGACCTAGACAGTTCATAAAGATGAACATGGGAGTAATTAATTCAGGACTGGGACCTTGAACCTGAGTGGATCACAAGGATGTAGCAACCACATAGCACAGCCCAATGTAGGCAGTGTTCTGGAGTACAGGGTGCTTTATAGACAATTATAAATCATTGTGATGCTCCTTGCAGCTGGAGACATTTCTGTATTGAGGCATTTCTATGTTGCCTGGCTTCTAATAATCAGAATCTGATATTAATTATGAGGATCTGAAAAGAAATACCATGTCCTCTGTAGATTGCTAGAGCTGTGACACTGATAGATGTTATTATTTTGGCTGTGCTGCACTGTCAGCACTTCCCATAGCACAGATTTTTGTCTGCATTGTGTTCAAGATGTGCAGTGCCAGCTGAAACCTTTGGCAGCTGAATGGGACACAGTTGGGATTTTTGGGGCTGGATTTGAGCTCTCCAGCTGACTATCTCAGGAAAAATATTCAGCTGTGACATGTGACCTTGCTTTGGGGGGTGCAACATGAAATCCTCTTGCATGGAAGGCTACAAGTCTCCCCCTGCCCTCAGTGGCTTGATTTCCTGGTAGAGCCCCAGCCCTGCTGCCCTTTCTAGCAGCCAGAATCACAGGAATGTGAATAACTCTTTCCATCCAAAGAATTTGTAAGGGATTTCTTACCCAGCAGTAAGCTACTGAAATCTGTGGTCTATTTGAAGCAGCTCAGATGAAGCTGAATTTGTCCTTGCAGACCTCATTGGATTATATCTTAAGCATATATATTATATCCATATAGCAGTTCCTTCCAGAAATAGTTTGGGAGAGCAAATCCTAGTTCTGGAATAATCATTCAAGCTTCAGTTGTGTTTTCTATTTATATACCTGCTGCAGATGCTCCTGCTAGCTGAAAATACACAGAGCAACATCCATAGTGCTGCTCTTTCAGACCTTTCCTGATGTCACCTTATTGATGATGCTGTATCTGGGCAGAAGTTGTTTTTTATAGTGGATGAAAGATGGTTTTCTGGGCATCAAAAATCTCTCTGTAATCAGTGAATGTAGTTTATACAGTCACTGCTCCACACCCCTGCCCCTTTATGACATTGTAAATACCAGCTGGCCCAATTCTCCTGTATTTGAGGCCAGTGGGTGGTCCTGTTGCACTAATTGGAAGCTGGACTGAGACCAAAAAAGAGGGAAAAGGATGAGTTTTGTTTTGAGCAATGTGCATCTAACCCTGCCCTCAGCAGTGGCAGTATCTAGGCCTTAGCAGGGGTTATTTTCTTTAAAAATATGAAATCCACAACACATAACCAACAGCTAGAGGGTGTGCTGTGTCATGCAGTCATTTCACAGGGTGCTAGCACTGAAGGGGAGGGGAGATTATTTAAAGGATTAGTCAGAGGATGAAGGTTAAGCAAATGGAAAACAAGGGTGAATATCAGCAAAAAAAAATAACCTTGCTCTTGCAGTCCAGGGGAACAGAAAGATAAGGAGTAAGGAAAAGGAGTAAGAAAAATATTTCATCCAGAACAGTATTTCCATAGTGAAAGCACCCCAGTGTTATTTACATTCCCACATCAGTGTAACTTGTAAATACAGCAGTTGGTCCATCTGGGTTAGGACCTGGTACAAACATCCCCCCAAGTTTGGGAGAGTACTGAAGTTTGGACACGTGCTTTGAACAAAATACCTCTTTCAAAGGTGTGTTGAACTGGGGTCTGACCCCTTTCCAATTGCCCATGGTCACCTAAAGTATTGCAGAGCAGCTTTTCATACCAGTGCTTTGCATTGCCAGCTGCAGGCTCTGCTTGTTGGTGCTCTGCAGCATTCCTGGGATGCCCACCTGGCTGGCTGGCCTGGAGTGTCACAGCACAGGTAGTTCATGGCCATACATCCAGCTCACACAGTTGAGATCTGCTTTATTCAGGTGTTAAAATCCACTACAGGATAGAGACCCAAATGGCAATGCTTGGGAAGAACAAAAGCAATCAACTGCAGAAGTTCTTGCCTCACTTTTTGGCAGTCTTTATTGTCCCCAATACAGTATTAGTTGAAATAATACTCTTTAATTCCTTATGTTATTTTAAAAATCTATGGAATTTGTGTTAAAACTGCCCCATTTTTCTTGTGACTTCAGAGGAAGCTGCCACAGGTCCCCTTGTTATCATTTCTGGCTGCAAGACCATCAGTGGGTCTCTGCTGCATTGCACTGAAGTTATTTTCCATTGTTATCTCATATAATAATGGGATCCTAATGACTTCCCTAATAGACATCCAGAATGCAGATTGGCTGGGTTTGAAATGTTAATATTTGTCTTGGAAGGAGAGACATAATGGAATCATCAAGAGGATTTCAGAAAGTTCCTACCCTGGTGTTTTTCTCTGGTAATGTCTCTTTGTGCTTCTACTTACAGCATGAGATCACTGGGATGGGACTAAGGAGCTAGATTTGGTGCCACTTGAAAAAAAAACACCCCTGTGTATTTGATAGGTGATGTAATTTGCAGAACAGTGCTCTAATCCCAAATGGAAATACAAATGCAATTATGGGCACTCAGAAACTTCCAGGATTGTCCATTTAAGAGTGATGGAGTTCCATTTGATCTTTCCTGCTTCGTGGTTCAAGCTGTAGGGTTGCAAGGGAGCATTAAAATTTGATGAAAAGAGATTTTTCCCCTGGGGAAAAGGTACCTGATACTCAGAATTAACCCTAGCTGGGGATTTTAGGGCAAGTCACAGGATGTCAGGGGTTGGAAGGGACCCTGGAGATCTTCAAGCCCAACCCCCCTGTTGTCACCCAAGTCTAGGAGTGATGAGGTGCAGACTGAATGGTTGGAAAACCAGCAATGGTTACAGAGCACTGGGAGTGATAGGGCAAGTGTGGTAGCATCTAGATTTTAGCACACCAAAGCTGGATTTCCATATCATAAATGTAGTTAAGATGATGTTTTTCTGGCATGTATAGGGACTAACTGCTCCTATGTCCTGTGAAGTAGATTAAATCTTCTTCTGATTCCTTATTTCTGCAAGGAACTCTCACTCAAAAACATTGATTCTTTACTTAAAATTTAACCAGCAATTCCCTCTAGGCATTCTGCATTCATTCTCTGTGGAAGTCCAGTGCTTACTGCTGTAAAACTTTCAGTTTTTCCCTCTTCTGCTCCTAAGGATTCAGATTTGGCTCCTGGTGGCTGAAAATAGCATCTGACAGTGCTCTCTGCTCTTTGGCAGGCTATTCAGGTGGAAAAGAAATTGTGCTTTCTTTTAGTTCCAGTGTTATTTGACTTTCCCACAGTTACAAGGATTTTGAGAGGAATTGGTTCTTCTGCTTCTCCCCATGCCAAGGACTACAGAGGTGATATTTTTTATCTTAGCTCAATTTTTTTTATTTATTGTGTGCTTAAAATCCATAAGGGCATTGCTAGTATTTCCTTCTGACTCCAGTGATATTGGCCCAACACCTCAGGCATTCCCAAGTCTGCCTAGTAAAGATACTGACCTTTGCCCACCAAATGCAGACCTCTCAGGCTGTCATCTCTTCAAGTCCTAGAGTTAAAAATTCCATTTTCTTGGCAGGAGATCATGGACCATTCTTTATGCTTCATTTATCCATTTTCTATGCTGTTGCCTTTGTGTTTTCACCATCATTTCTATTCCAGCAAGATTCCCCTCCTGATCCCAGGTGCTGCTGTGTTCTGAGTCCTGTGGTGAGACTCCAGTTTCTTGGACAGCTTTTGCTCCAGGCTGGGACCTGCTTAAGAAGATATAGGTGGATGTTATAAAGGACTGAGAAAGGCCTGAGTTTGGGCATCAGATTTATTATATTATCACTTCTGGCCACTTTTGTGAGTGGCCCAACAAGCTTTTGATGCTGCTTTGGCTGCACACTTCTGTCTGCCCCCAGCTTTGCTGCCTTGCAGCTGTCTCCAGGACCTGCCTGGGGCCTGAGATCTTCTCCAGCCCCTCTCTGGAGACAGCTGCACAAGTGGCTGCTGGTGGAAAGAAATGGCAGCAACACAGCCCGAGTGTGGCTGAGCCTTCCAACCAGTCTTTGGCCTAGATTTACAGGAAAAGCTTGATCATTAAGTGAACAAATCCTCTGGAAAGGAGAAAGCTGGCTGGGGCTGTTCTGAGGAGAACTTTCTCACTGGAAAATAGTGACTGTGTCTGCAGCTTCCTGGAAACCTGGCAGTTTGGTCAAAATCAGGACATTTCTGAGGCACAAGATGGGAATTATTTTCAAAACAAGCCACAGTGAAGACATTCATTTTTCAGACATGGGAAGTTTGGGTTCAAGGGGAAGGGATCATTGGTAGCAACCTGGATGAGAATTCAGAATCCATCAGAATCAAAGGATTCAGAATCAAAAGTCCAGGTTTCCTAGATCTCACCATGACCTTTCTGCTGGTCTTTGCCAGCAGAATCATAATCACTAGAATCTATTGGGACATCAGATCTCTACCTCCATGGGATGTTCATTTCATGTGCAATATATTTAACATTTATTAAAATAAATGCTTAGTATTTAAATTTCTGAGTGTAAATGTTAGAGTGAGAATTAAGAAAATGTATGTACCTGGGGATTGGAACAAGAATTTTTCTCCTTTTCTTTGAAGAGGAGTAAAAAAACCCTATTTTTCTTTTTCTTGGCCATCTTGAGATCTTTGTTTTAAGCTTGGCTTATGAAAGAACCAAGATGGCACGTTCATCAGGAACTCACAAGAGACTCTTTTACTCACCTCTGACCTCTGGGAAGTTGCAGCAATGCTGGCAATGGCCCATAGTGTATTTGTGACCTTTAAACACAGGGCTGAACCTGTAAACCATCATCATCACCATCCATCCTGCATTAACCTCCCAATAAACTAGAGGGCAAGTGTTTGGCAGCCTGAGTTTCTGCTGGAAGCACTAGATACTGAACCATTTAACTGGTTGCAAATGTCAGCAGTTCTAGCTTATCTGTTACAATGCTTCACTGGATCTCAAATGACTGCCATGAAATATGAAAATACTAATTTATTTCCTATAAGAATTAGGCCATCTGTGCACTGTTCAAGGCATTATTATCTCCCCACTCTTTAGAATGCTTGAATAGTGTCACAGATGAATCATAAAAGTGAGTTGGGCCATGCACTGATTCTATAAAGTGTATTAGTGTTCATGGTTTTCTTAACATGAGAGGGATTTCAGCCATGCTGATGTAATGCTGAACTCCTGTAAGATGCCAAACCACATGGAATGCAATTTAAAAAGCTTGCAGAGTCCCCTTCTTGCACCAACAGAGACAGTGGATGTGCAATAGGTCACTCAGCTTGGGGATGCAGATGTGTCTGTGCTGCAGCTGTTACACTGGAGAGCACAGGAGCATGGGAAGAGATGGGTCCCTCCTAAGGGGAACATCAGGCCAGATGTAAATGTTGAATGGAGACAAAGGACAGCATTGAATGGAGCAGCTTCTGAGGAACCAAAGGGGCATCAAAACCCACTGAGCAGCAGTTTCAGCTTTGGGGATGGTGTGTGCTGGATGCCCAAGCAGACCTTGTCCCAAGGCTGGCTCTCAGCTGGGCATCCTGGGACTGCAGGATGGCACCATGGAGCTCCTTGGGTGGTTGGGAAACTTTTGCATGTTTCTGTATCTGTAGAAATGCTCAGTGTGCTGATGCAGGGCAGTCCTGTGAGAGCAGGCAGGTGCAAACAGAGGGCTGAGAATTAGCCTAATGAGGATAATGAGTATTGTCAGTGCTGCTGCCCTGAGGAAATGATGTGGAATGAAGGTGCAGTGTGAGTTTCCCTGGAGGTAACACGAAGCTCATTCACCACACTGCAGATGCAGCTCAGTTTGAGCCTTATGTGGCAGGGTGTTTTCTTCTGTATGCAAATCTTGCCTTTATTGCTGTGAGATTAACTTCTCTCTTTAGTATTTTGCTCTTATTCATTCTGTTTAATCTCTCCCCACCTCACACCCCTGTTATTGTGCAAAAGATATATTTATTTTTCTACACAACAGTGGAACGTAGGTGGTAATTGGTTAATTGGTGATGACTGACTTGAATCTAAAAATACAGCTTCTTATGTCCATGGTTTAAAAATAATAATAATAATAATAATAATAATAATAAATCAGTGACTTGAGAACCAGGAAAATGGAACTAGTCTAAATTAGTCTAAACAGTCTAAATGGAACAGTCTAAATTAGAAGTTCCAGGGGCTTCTTAAAGTAAATAGCATTCAGTTTTCTGCATGCCAGGACACTGACAGGCAGTTAATCTGGAAGAACATGGGGTGTGTTGACTTTCCCTGCTGAGAGCAGGGCTGGGTTACTGAGGGGGAGGAAAGGCAGCAGATGTGAGGGTTTATTGCCACCTCCTGACTGAAGAGTGAGAGTCCAGAGCAGCTTGGTCTGATCCACAGCAGGAATTTGTCTCTTATGGAGCACTGAGGTGTGACACAGCCCTTGCTTCTCCAGCTGCAATGGGATTTAGGTGCTCCTAGAAAGCACCTGCATGTGGAAAATACTTCTCACTAGTGACTATCATCTTGAGCAGTTTGACAGGTGACTTCGATACAATCTGTTCTGTTTTACACTCCTTGGCTCTAGTATCTCATCAATGTCATCTCAAAGATGTCCTTGGAGTCCTCTGGATATTTATATCCTAAAGTAGGGTAAAATCAGGAGAGATCTGATCTTGCCCAAGCTGGGCTCCATTGGTAGCTGGGTATTATTCCCAGTTCACCCAGAGCAAAGCAGCCACACAGAGTTTTCTACACTACCACTTCACACAGACTTTGTGTTCTTTTCACCCGAGGACAATTCAGTTCTAATCTCTCACTGTGTAAACTTGAAAGAAAAATAAAATTAACAGTTCTAAATACCAGGGTTTCTCTTGCAGAGTCTCTGAGTGAGGAGCTGTCATGTTGCATTAAGAGCACAGTTCCAGTAAGTGATTACCTCACACAGTCTATTTGCCAGTCTGTCTCCAGTGTAAGCACCAGGAATTCATTCCTAAGCACAGCTGCACAGAAATAAGTTGTGAAAGTCCAGGAGACCACTGAAAGTTCCTGCATGATTGGCAGTGTGGAGAAATAGGCCAGAGCTATCAGAAATATTATCTTTTCAGAATGGATTCCAAAAGATCTAGAGCAGAATCCCAATAATTCATTCAGATATTTGGATGGCAAATTGGCACCAGCAGTAACACTTGCTTAAGGCAGGGTCAACAGAGCCAGCCAAGGCAAACACCAGCCCAGGGTATTGCTGAAGTGCTTTGCTGTGGTTTGTCAGAGACATGAATGGAGGAAATAGCTGCTGGGTCTCACTGTGGCCATGGAATGCTGAGTGTTCCAGGGAACTCTTCCATGGTTGTCTCTTTTGAGACAATTCTTCAGAAGTCATCATCTAGAAAACACCTATTTTCTGGGTCTCACACTAGAAGCACTTTGGCTTTGTGCAAAGCACTGAAGTATAAAAACACTCACTGTCTGATTCCTCTGATCTGCCTGGAGAAAACCACCCAATAATCTTTACAGTGAAAGCAGCAATTCAAAATTGCATGGGGAGAAAGAGCAACACCTACTTAACTGGTACCCAGGGATCACAGACTCATAACTGTCCCTTGGAACACAGTGGCTGCCATTGATTTCCCACAGAGGGTTTTCCCTTTAAAAATTATTCTGATTTATTTCTTTTTGCTATAATTAATTTCCTATTTTCATTTTAGGTCACCAAGTCATCTTACTGCCAAAAAAATATTGCTTTATTTGTTTCTCTTGTCACCTGTCGGCATTCCATCTGTTAAAAGTTTTTCAAAGGGTTGGTTGAGTTCAGCAAAGATTGTCTTTGACAAATATTTATTATTTTTAGTTAAGAAAAAAAATCTCCTTCTATTAATGCAGTCATACTTCTGTCAAAAATGGAGAGGGGAAACACTCTGAACTCTCACATGCTTATAACTGCTTTAAACAGCTGTAGTTTACAATGAAAACTCAAAACATTTCCCAGCAAACCTTGTCTGTGTTTGGAAAATATTTAATAGAACATTTTCTCCAGCTGTCTTTAATTTTCAATGTTTCTAAACCCTTAAACTGTTCACTGCAAATATTCAGTGCACACCCTCCCTCCAGAAATGCTGAATGGGGACAGAAACTGGGGTTTAGCTGCTTCTCTGAGGGAGGGTCATGGTGCAGTAGCACTGTTGCATTAGCATCTACCCCTGGAGCAATATGTTGGCTCAGAACAGAGCTCTAGCTCTGTTTTGGAGTGGTAGGTCAGTGGCAGATGGGGCAACAAGAATCAGGATCTTCTCTGGTCTGGCAGCCTAGGGGAGGGATCCTGGGAAAACAGAAGGGTTATTGCACCATATGGATAAACTATGGAATGTCTGTGACAGGTTTTCAGATGCCAAAGAGTTCCCAGCACATATCTGTGGAAGATGCATTCATCAAGGCACCACTGGAGACCACAAACCCAGCAAGTGTCTGTGGAAGGGTGTTTGAAGTTGGTACCTGCCCACTTGCTTTCTTCCCTGTACATTTTTCTTGGTGACTGAGAGAGGCAGGAGACTGGATGGATATTTAGCCCAACTCTGTATCATTGGACCTTGTTTTCATCCAGAAGGTGAGAAATCAATTAATTTGTAAATGCAACTGATCTCCAAAGACTTGCACCTTGCAATAAGGGGCTGAGACTCCTCATGGGGTCAGTGTCACACAAGATGATTGCTTGGGCACTCCCTGCACAGTGGGCAAACAGAAGGCTGTGGGGTTTAGTGCTGCCAGTCTGGCACCTTTCACGAGCACTACATGCATTTTTTAAGTGAAAAAGGGCTGAACCACTGCCAAGAAGTGATGAGGCTGGGGAAGGTCTATGAGACTTGGAAGGAGGCAGCACAAAAAGAGCACTAAGTGAGAGATGCTTCTGGACACCATCTGTGCTCTGAGCCGTGTGTAACTGCACTGAACTGGAACCTGTTAAATGATTGATAGGAGCTCTAGGCTGTCTCCAAGCAGCAAAGGGTCCCCAGAGAGTGGTAAATAATGAATACAATTCTTCTGCAGTTTGTGGTGTGACTCTCTGCTTGCTGTCTGTCTTAACCACCTGCTGTGGGGGCCAGGGGAGGACTGGACAGTCTCTTAAACCTGGATTGCAAGAAAAACAGAGCTAGGTTTTGAGCTCGTGCTGCTGCCTGGTCATTCCTTATACACCTGGATGTAAAAGATTCCAACAGCAGTTACTGGTAGAGGTAGCCTGGGTAAGGAGGACAACTTCTGTCCTTCTGCACTGTTTGGTAATGGAGGACCTGGCCCCACGAATTATTTGCCATCCTTGGCTCTCCTAGAAACCAGGGAAGCAGCAAAGTGACAGTTGACATGAAGCTCTGCAGACCTGTCTCTCTGAGCTTCCAACAGGCACCAAGGGCTTCCTCGTGCACAAAAGGCTGGGGTGGTGCTGGGCTCTTGCCAAGGGAAAGCCCCTTGAATTGCTGATCACAACACCCAGTGGTGGCTCTGGCAAAAACCCAATGGCTTTGTCCATTCTGTCCATTGTGAAGCTTTCAGTTTCCTCCCCCAGCACTGACATTTAGAGAAGCAGGCACTGTTTCTATGGGGGGTGTCACTGTCCAAGTTCATGCCAGTTCCACTGTCCAGTGTAAGGGGCAGTTCAAAGCTGCTCAGGAGTGCATGTAGATCCAAATGTTACTGTAACAATGGAATGGAGTTGTGGGATGCCAACCAGGACCAAGGAACAGGTTGCAGTGGTCCCTCTCCTGTGCACAAGTGTCCTTTGTTTGCCTGTTGCTGAGTGTCTCTCTTTGCTTACAGATGAACACAGGGAGCAAAGGCAGGTGCTCAGTTTCTTGGAGGAAGGAATTTTAATGCAAGTACTAGCCATCATGGAGCAGTACTGCAGAAGGTGAGTGGATCTGGTCAACCTCTTCCCAGTTCTGTCTGGAGCAGAGGGGGGATAGTGAGAAAGATGGAACCTGTTTCTCTGTGGGTTCCATTTTCTCCCACAGGGAGAGGACTGTAGCCTGGGAAATTTACCTTTACAAGTGATTCAGCCAGAAGTGATGGAAAATAGCTTTGCAGACTGTACTTCAGCTTGTTAGAAGTATGGGGAAACTAAGGCACTATTTTGCAAGCAATTTTGCCTATATTTGGACTTCTAAAGACAGATTGAAGCACAGACCCATTGACCTGGTTCCATAGCTGTATTTTCACCTCTGACTGATTTAATCCATGGCTAAGCACACATGCCTGCAAGCAGGATTTGACCCATAACCTGAAATTCTTGAAAAGAGCTGGTAAGAAATGACTGGTGCTACACTGGGAGGACATAACCAAGCTGCTTAGCATTTTCTTGTAGTAGGGCAGCTTTCTTTACAGTGAGGTGATCAGCTGCAGTGTTGTAGCAAACATCTGTATCAAGAGTGCTTATTCAGACATGCAGCCAGAACTTGTTTGGGATCAACTTTGACCTCAGATATACAGGATTTTTAAGTTTCTAGCTCATTGAAGCTGCTGTCTAAATAAGTATCTCCCAGAGTTTATTCTGCAGTAAATAGTAAAACTAAAAAGAGCACCAAATTCAGGATATAGCCTGATGTTTTAGAAAAGCAATATTTGGGAGCATGTGGTTGTTCTGCAGGCAGAGTACAGTGCTGTGTAACGAGGTTAGGCTTCATTATCTTAATGACTTCTGAGTCATTGACATACATTGATTAACATTCCTATTGCATATCCCCTTTTTGTGATAATGCCATAGCTAAGGCTGTAGGAGGGAATGGTGGGACACCTGGGAAGATGTTCATAGCAATGAAACAACCTGTCTGGGGATCAGCCACTCATTGACAGGGACTCAGCAGGAAGGTTCTTTGCAGAGGGCACTGTGGGAAGGGACCCTAAGGAAGCTTGGCCATGAAGAGCTGCAGCATTGCTTGGCAGACAGTTTTTCTGGCTGTTTAGCAGCGTTTGGTTACCTCTCTTAAATCCAGTTCAAAGGCATTTCATTACCATCCGATTGATCTGGGAGGCTAGAAGCCAGATCGAGGCGTTTGCAAACAAGTACTTCTCAAAGGCTGGTGATTTTGCACAAGACAAGGGGGGGTTGAAGGTGCTCCCTTGATGCTGCAGTGAGGGGATGTGCCCAAGTGCACACTGCAAGGATGCGCCCTTGTGGCCAAGAGCTGCTGCACAGGGAGCAGGGGGCGTGGAAATCACCTGCTCTGTGTTAGGAAGAGGAAAGCTGTCACCCTTCCATAAGCTGAAGACATTAGCAGCTATCCCAGAGAATTTTCACTGCAGCATCAATACTGTCTTAGCTCTCGGGTCACTGGAACTTGTGTTTGCTCTGCTGGAGGGTGCAATTGTCCTTCTGTTGCTCTGAACTTCTCAGGGACAGGTGCTACTGAGCATGGCTCAGTGTCTGCTCTCCCTGTCAGAGACTCCCAGCTGCCTCCCAGCCAACTGCTCCTCTCTGAGATTTGCAGCAGGGGAGCTGTCAAAGGGCCAGAATCGGTGGAGACACAGGCAGCTGTCCCCTGAGGCAGGCTGAGTGCTTTAGTGAGCCTCTCAAACTGTGAAACTGTCCCTGCTGCCTTTTCAGTGTGGGCAAGAGAAACAGCTCACAGCTGAGGTCAGGCAGGATTGTCTCCTTATGATACTTCAAAGGTTTGCTGGGGACAGTGCCAGGAGAGGATGGCACTGGCAATGGCTGGTAACTAACACAGCTATGAAGTATTAATGTTAACCACTGAGCAGCAAAATCAGGGCCAGGGCTAAGAAGTGGCCAAGAAGGGCCACAGGTTGCCTGTGGTGAGGCACTGAGACTCTAAGCCTGAGTTTTAAAGGTGCTTAGGTGCCTGCTGATATGGCTGGAATTTTGAACCTCCCCAGAGAACCTCCCCCAGAGTCTCTCTTCATGGTGTTTTTAACTCCTCTGTAGCTCACAGCTTTTTTTTCTCCCATTGCTTACCTACTTTTTGTGTTTAGAGGGGTTCTTTTTTAACTCTTTGCTAGTCTGTCATTGAAAAATCTTTAGCATGAGTCTCTCATCTCTGCCATTCAGGGTGCTACAAGTATATGTCTGTTACAAGCTTTTCCTTGCAGAGGAAGACAGGGGTGTTTGCAGACTCTTTGTGTAAGGTAATACACAGAAAGTATTTGCAATGCTGTGTGGTTAGGTCATTGGCAGGGTGTTTTCCAAACGTTCCTTACCATGTTCTGCCAAAGCAGCAGCAAAACTGACAGCTAAATCAGTAATAGAAAAGGTTAATACCAAACAAATGGGAAGAGCACTGTAGCAGTCTGCCAAGCAGCTGGCTGGGTTATATGAGCATGACAGATGGATTCCAGGTATCAAAGCCAACATCTGATGTACAGAGGAAAACACAGTCTGTAAAACTGCCTGACTTGTCATTTAATCTCCTCTGGATGGAAGTGGCTCTGCCAGCTTCCAAGAGACTCAAAGCTACCCTCACAAAGTTAGAGTGAGACTTTCCAGGTCATGCAACTTGGAAGCATCATCCCAAAGTGTCAGATGCAGAGGAGGGGTGTTCTGGTGGTTGCTGGACTCATTCCTCCACGGAGCTGGGCACCCCCTCCCTCAATTCTGTGGCCCCTGTTCTTCATGTGCATGACCAAGGTTTTTCCCTGTGAGAATGTGGCAGTTAAATCAAATGGAACAGATTCACTTTGGAACACTAATGTGAACATATTTTCCTTTTACAACATTAAATTGTAAACGTGGGCCTGCACTGGAGGCTGTGCATCAGAGCTGTCCTGTGCTGCACTCAGTAAACTCTTCACCCAACTCTGTGAGGCTGTTACACAAAATTCATTCCCTGGTCGACATGAAGTCTGAGCCAAAGCAAATACTGGCAAAGAGATAAAGGCTGTATCAACCTCAGAGAAAAAAAAAAAAAAAAAAAAAAAGAAGATTTCTAGATTTTTTTTCAGACTATAAAGCATGTTGTAGATCTGAGAGTGAAATTATCAGGGTCCTTTAATCCCATGCTGGGATATACCCTAAAATATTGAACAGTAAAATCAGTGTAATTGAAATTAATAGAAGCTGTTTAGAAATAGCCCTCTTTGCTTGAAACTGATAGCTCTATTTAATTCAAGATGTGGTGCTTGGTAGCAGAAGAAAGGACCCTCCTAAGGCATTTGGAGGTCCAGAAGTGTGGTCTCCCCTGGGTGAGTTCTGACCCACAGTAGCTGCAGTGATTTGCTAACAATGCTCCAGGTTTGCCTGGTTGTCACTGACTTCTTGTGTGGAGATACCTGCCCAAGGTGCAGTGTTTGCACAGCCTTCTGAGGACCAACCATGATATCTTCAGAATTATTTCCCCCCAATGATTTTCAGATGTTATTTCTTTTCTGTACTCCCATTTTAGATTTTCAGAACGTGTCAAATTTCCAGAGCAAACTAGGTTTGGAGAGTAAAAAGATTAATTATCAACCGAAATCCACTAGCCACCCGTGTCTCCCACTGAATGGACACTCCTCCTGATTTCAAGGGCATCTTCAACCCCGTGGGAGCTACTGAGTGGCCGCAGCCAGGGTCCCACAGTGGCCGATTCAGCCGCAGCCAGCAGGCCACAGCTGGTGAGTTCCTGTGAAAACTGTTCCTCTCTCGCCATCTTCTGGTCAGCAATTTGGGATTAACTGTCTCTGGGTCTGAGAGCTCCTTCTCTTAACCCTTTCCCTCTCTGCTGCCCACAGGAGGTGAATCAAAGCGATGTTCTTGTCTGGTGGAAGTGTTCCCACGCTCTTTCTTCTTGTTCCTGTTGCTCCCTGGCTGATGATGAGCAGCAAACGTGATGCAGTTGGCACTTGAGTGAGTAAGTGTGCTGAAGAAAACTGTTTGTGTCAAACATGAAGGCTGCTCATGGGTATGTAAGTCACAGAAAAAATGCTATGAGCTCCATCCCCATCTGGATAGAACCTTTTCAGCTGCTGGATAGTCTCTTTCCTAAAGCAGGCTTCTGGAAATGGTGACACGTGTTAGCACCAGGGAGTTTAAGGAGGTAATTTCTCCATTGATGGTCACACCAAAGAGCTCTGTAGCTTTTTGTGTCTCAGCTCCACATCCAGCCTGTTGGATTGGACTGGTGTTGAGAGGAGCAATTTGAGCTGCTGGGAGAGAAAGGTTGAAAAGAGGTGCTGCTCTTTGGAGGGGTGCAGATGTTACCTTTGGGGACTGAAGCTTGAAAATGATTACACCAACAGAAGTAGAACTAAAGATCTATATATAATTAGTAGAGCTAATTGTTGAATACTGGGAGAAAACAAAAAAAAAACCAACCCAAAGTTCTGTGTTTCTTGTCTTGGTAACTACAAGTTTATTTCAATCCTAAAAGGAATAACATGCTACCCAACTTTGAGCTTCTAAAAATGTAAGTACTAAGCTGAATTTATGTTGATCACTGATTTGATCAATGTATCCATGCATCATTTAATTAATAGAGATGAAATTGTGGTTCCTCAGCTGATTTTGCAATTGCCAGAGACAATGTGCTCTTAGTCTCTTTCTGAAACAAAAGTTATGTCTTGTACAGCTAAATAGAGAGAGGAAATTGGAAATGCAATCACTTCAAAAAAGAAGTTGATGAGCTATTGGTGTTGGATGTCCTCTTGCCCCCAGCTGCTGTAAGTGGATTATAATCACATTTTCCTTTCTTTCTAAACAGGTTTTAATGTTTTCTTTAATGTTTTTAAAATGTTTAATGGTGTGTGAAAAAGCCACACTAACAACAGGAGAAACTGACAGTCTGGAGGAAACAGTGAAACTGCCAAATGCTGCCAGGCACACAGAGGAAACTCTCTGAAACAACAGAAAAGAAGCAATTATTTTTAGGCAATATATCTTGTACCAGGAGCCAAAAAGATTCTGACAGATGTGTGATTTTTGAAACACAAAAGTGCTACCCCCATCACAAATGAGGGTCTGCTTCTCAATGAAAGGTTCAGTTTAAACACCACTTCTCTCTTCACCATGGCTGATGTGCTCTCCTGGAAAAGGGTGATCCAGGCTCCACAAAGTCTTTATCTAGAAGGTGTAGCTATCTTGGGCTCACTTCTCTGGATGGGGACTGTAAGGCAGAGTTGTACAACCGAAGTGATGTGGAATTCACCACCCTTGGGACACCAGCCTTTCCAAGTGGCCCTCCTGCTTCTCAGGGAATGTAAAGCCTTTGTAGCCAACCTCCAAAAGGATTAAAAAAACTAAGAAATAAACAAAACTTGTGTTGGCCACAATGGGTCAGCTGAGAGTTGAGCTACAGTGTCTCCTGGAGCTATACCAGGACCAACAGGAATGGCAGAGGAGATATCAACCAGTCAGAGACAGTCTGGAAAGCTCAGTGCTGTATGCCCATGACCAACTGCCACCAACTGCTCCCCTGCAGCTGGAGCTGGCAGTGAGGAGCTGCTGCAGGCTCCTTTCAGGAGCACTCTGGCATGTCTGGGTGACCCTCCTGACCTGAAGAAGGCAGAGCAGACATTGGACCTGAGCCACAGCTCTGTACCTTATGGATTTTGTTATGCAGGTACCATCCTGGTGTGAGGAAAACTTCAGAAACCCAGCTTCAGGATATGTATTCTCAGCTAAGTCCCAATGGGGCTGTGTTAGCTGAAAAAAACCTCAGAAATTCAGACAGATGGGAACCCCTCTAAAACTCTTACACTATTTTGTCTCACAAAAGGATTTTGGTAAGTTATAGACTATGAGCATGTGGTGACTGCTTTTAAGAGTGAAAAAAAAATCTCTCAGTAGTTCCTCTAATGCATAGGCAGCACCCAGCTTTGTTGTTTGGTATGTGGTTGCTTGGAATTAATTTTCAGAAGAGTCTCAGCAGTTGCATTTTGGGCTGTGAAGTTCTCAGGGAGTGCTGTAGGCATCACCTAGGAGTGATTGCTTTCAGTGGGTATCTGCTGCTGCTGGAAAACCTGGAGCTCCAGAACACAGCAAATACATGAAATTAAAGTGTTGGCTTCAAAAAGGAGATTTGTAGTTGAGTAAGTTTGAAGTTCGAGCATCTTGCCTCATGGAAGGTTAACAATGATTTTTAAAGGCTTTACAGTTCTACTTGGGGGCTTGATTTGCTGCCAACAAGAAAAGCTCCAGACCCCTGAGAAATGTGTGCAGTCCTGCCCTGCACCCAGCCCTTCCTTCCCCTGCAGCAGGACAGGGAGAGGCTGACCTGAGGGGTTTGCTTCTCCTGGATGTGCAGTGAAGTTAGGCACACAGGGAGGTTTTGTGTGGCTTCTGTGTGCTCTGCTGGTGTAGCTGCAGATACAGTCACTCCCTAACCTAGTTCTGTCAGAATGATACGGGTTATGTTCAGTATTTTCTTTTTTTCATGGGAAAAGTTGCCTCAAGGCCAGGTTCCCTTGTTCAGCTTCTATTTCAGTAATAGCACACGACATTCATGTTATGCTCTGCTCAACTGTGTGTGATCAGCTCCTGATTGGACTTAATGCTTCTGTAAATAAAAGAAATAGAGAACAAAAAAACCATGAGATTTTCTAAGCAAATAGTCCCTCAGAAATCTGCCCGGTTCCTGGAAGAGTTAACTCATTTAGAAACCTTTTAGTGGGCTGTATTGATTACAGGGATGTGTTCAGAGCAGCTGTGGATACAGCAGTAACAATGAACCGAGGTAGTTTATCAGTGCATCAGTTATTTTGCTGGTATAAAAAGGAGCTTTAATTGGACTAATGATGATGGGCTCA
The DNA here is from genome assembly GCA_025447755.1 of Corythornis vintsioides. Taxonomy (NCBI): domain Eukaryota; kingdom Metazoa; phylum Chordata; class Aves; order Coraciiformes; family Alcedinidae; genus Corythornis; species Corythornis vintsioides. The sequence continues at coordinate 47,996 of JAOEGS010022306.1, read as the reverse complement.
GTCTTATGCTGAAGCTATCAGGCCATGGCAAAATTATCTCTCGGTGAGCTCATCTGTTTTTGCAAGGAAGAAACTCCTAATCTCATAGGATGGAAGATGTGCTGGCTATTTATAGTCACTGATTTTATTTGTAAGGAATATCATGACTTCACAAGTGCAGTGGCACTAATCTCCTTGGTAAAGCATTCATCCTAATCTAAAGGGAGCTGTCTGCTACAAAGCCAGCCCGGTACTTAAAAGGGCCATTGAACCAATTTGCAACACTGGCTCTCATTCGGCTGTAAAAGCAGCAGGTGAATCAGTGTGTCCTGTAGCCCGAGAGACAGGCTGCTCTCTGAAAATGAGCCAGGGACGATGATATTTCTTCCCAAAATGGCTGCAGCCAGCTGAGGTGAATGTAGGCAACAGCATATGAGCAGCTGAGAACGTTCTGCAGACATCTGGCTGCTGGAGGTCTGGGGGTGTGGGTTTAATATTCTCCGTTAAGCAGGAGGCTGCTGTTATTCCACCAAGGACAGTGTTTAGAGAGAGTTTACATCTTTTGAGGTGTTTCCTACCCTGTTCCAAACTAGCTAGTCTGGGGTAGATTTTAGTAGCAAGTAGTGTGGATTTGCTGTTCCCTGAGTCCAAGGGATGAAAATACCTGTATGGTTATTTTTCTAGAGATCACTAAAGATCCATGGAGTTTAGCTGCAGGGTGTCTCCAAGAGATCATAGAATGGAGGGGACCTCTGGAGATCATCAAGTCCAACCCCTCTGCCAGAGCAGATTACACAGGGCAGGCCACACAGGAACAGATCCAGGTGGGTTTGGAAAGTCTCCAAAGGAGACCAGAGAGAAGGATGGAGCCAGGCTCTGCTCAGTGACATCCAAGGACAGGACAAGGGGCAACGGGTGCAGCTGGAACAGAGGAGGTTCCACATAAATAGAAGAAAAAAATTCTTCCCTCTGAGGGGTGACAGACACTGGCACAGGCTGCCCAGAGAGGTTGTGGAGTCTCCTTCTCTGGAGACACTCAAAACCCACCTGGGTCTGTTCCTGTGTGACCTGATTTGGGTGATCCTGCTCTGGCAGGGAGTTGGACTCGATGATCTTTTGAGATACCTTCCAACCCCTACCAGTCTGGGATTCTGTGGTTCTTGTGAGTGCAGTAACTCCCACTGTTTCAGCGTGTTCCCTGCAGCCCACGATAGTCAATGTATAAAGCTGACTGTCCTGAATGCTTGTAAACAATTCCAGAGCACAGTAGAGGACTACTGCCCTTTTATAGATATATTGTCGTTTATCTGCCAGTTGCCGGAGGAGGAGAAAGAGCGAGGCAGAGATTATTTTCTTCACCAAGATGCCAAGAAACCTTTATTTATTAATTCACAGCTCTTTTTATACCCTTTTATCTTCAAGGTAATTGGACTAGTCAGCCAGTTGGCTGGGGTGCCACAACACCCATAGTCAAAACATCTTTCTACTGTTTTACAAACAAATATCAGCAAGGTCACAGCTGGTGAGAACCTTTGCAATCCCACAGGAAGGAAAATTCCATGCAGTAGTACTTTAACATCCACAGTATAGCTTCTTTTATCTTAAGGGTTGTTGACGTTACAGGGGCTGTTTTTCTCCTCTGAAGCACACAAAAAAACCGCCAGCCTCGCTGTGCCTCTCTCTGCTCCTCCTCCCATGCCAGTGCCTCGGGCAGGCTGCACCGAGGGCAGCGCCTGGCCCGGGAGAGCCCGGGAGAGCCCGGGAGCCGCGGGCCCGAAGCCCTTCGGGGAACACTCGTTTCCCGCCGTTTCCTGCAGCGCGGCGGCTGGGCGCTAGGTGGCGGTGTGCGCTCGCTGAACGGGGCCGGGGCTGCCAACGGGGCCGAATCCTGGCCCAGCCCGACGGGCTCCGGGCTGTTGGTGCTGCCAGGAGGGCAGCAGCAAGAGCAACGGGGTTACCATAGTGGAAAGGCTTCGCTCTTTGAAACGCCTGGGCCTTCTTCCCGGTTTAATTTCATGTTTTCCTGATTAAATCCCCAGGTTGCTCTGTATAATGATGCTGAATAATCCCTCTCTTTACTTAGTGCTCACCTGCAGATGTTGGGAAGCAGAACACAGAACCTGTGCTTATGTGATTATATGATACAACACATGCTAATGCAGGCAAAATATGATATTTTTCCTTCCTGTGTTCCTCTCCTCCTGTCCTGTAGTTAAAAGTGTTTAGGCGAGACTGAGTCTTCAGAGAAATCTTCCTCAGCCAGGGAGGGGGCAAGTTA